>JACN01150038.1:0-13428 GCA_000787155.1 Scartelaos histophorus | reverse complement strand
ATTATGAAATTTGAACCATTGTAACTGCAGAAATTGCAGTTGGATATCATGTCATTGACCCTTATACAGTTTATGATGTGAGCTGGGTGTTTAGAGGAGTCAGCTTCTTCTATTTGCAGAAATAAATAAGTTAAATGCCACGCTGCACAACACTGAAACAATTACAAGCAATTACAATGGAGACAAGCAGAAGTAAGAAGTAAGAAACAAATAGTACAATTTACAATACAAAGAAAATCATTGAAAAAAAACAACATGTAGCAAGATAAATATGTAATAATTCTACTTTCAGTATTTCAGAATGTCGCATAAGTGTATTTCTTAAGTGTTTGCTGTCGTGAGCAGAATACAACTATTGCCTCAATGACATAATATGAGTCTATATTTGGAGACTCATAAATCACCGGTTATTTCCATCATTTCCATGAAGTGTCATTAAGTGAAGAGAGCCAATCAGACGCCAGGACAACATGCAGAGGTCAAAGGTCAAACACACATCGACTTAAGAGTCTATCAAGAGAAATGACAACAGGACTAAAACAGAACTGGACCAAGACTTAACCAGGGCTGAACCAGGGCTGAACCAGGGCTGAACCAGGACTAAACAAAGGCTGAACCAGAACTAAAACAGGGCTAAACCAGGTCTAAACCAGGACTGAACCAGGGCTGAATCAGTGACTATCATCAGACTAAAACTGGACTATAATGGGACTAAAACTGTACTAAAACAAAACTAAATAGGGGGACAGAACCAGGAGTAAACCAGGACTGAACCAGGACTAAAACAGGACTGAACCAGGACTGAATTAGAACTAAAAGGGACAGAACCAGGGCTGAACCAGGATTAAAACAGGACTACAACAGGACTAAAACTGGACTAAAATGTGATTAAACAGGATTAAAACGGATCTAAATGCAGACTGAACCAGTACTAATCCAGGACTGAACCAAGACACAAACAGGGTTCAACCGGGACTGAACCAGGACTGAACTTGAAGTAAAGCAGGCCTAAATATGGACTGAGACAGAGCTAAACCAGGAATAAACCAGGGTTAAAACAAGACTGAACCTGGACTAAACGAGACTGAATTAGGCCTGAACCAGGACTTAAGCCAGGACTAAACCAGGACTAAACCAGGACTAAACCAGGACCGAACCAGGACTGCATCAGTTTCACTGGGACAACTGCCATGATGCAGACAGATGCCACCACCAGTTTCTCACTTATTCACACAGCCAAGGTGGGTGAGTGTCTTGCATACATGTCTGAGCTACGAGTACCAGTGTTTTGTGTGGAAAATGATTCTACTTTTTGAACTGCTGTATTGAAATTTGTAGTTTTGCCCCATTAATATAGGACTCTTCCTCCTCCTCCTATTCATCTATCCTCATCCCTCTTTCCTCTTCCTCCTTTTCTCCTTCTTTCCTCCTCCTATTTTCCTTTTCCGCTCCCTCTCCTCCTCTGTCTCCTTGTGTGTCCTTGGCTATACAGTTGTGTTCAAAAATAATAGCAATCCAACACAACTGACCAGATCAATCAGTGTTTTTGGTATAAATCATATTATTACATGACAAATAATTTACCAGTAGATGTAGAAGAGTCAGAGAAACCAACAGACCCAACATTGATGAAATAAATGCTCCTGAGTCTGTGAAATTGAATAATAAAGTGAAAGAGGGGTGTGTTAAAAATAAGAGCAGTGTTGAGTCCAGTCAGTGAGCTCATTCATTATGTGAACAAACAGGCGTCATTCAGGTGGAACTTATTTAAGGATGAAGCCAGCACATGTTGTACATGCAGTTCTCTCTGAAAACCTGAGAAAGACAGTTTGTCAGACGACCCCCAAACACTAAATTCAAGCCACAGTTCAGTGTGAAGAGCGTGAAGCCTGGTGGTGCAAGCATCATGACATGGGGCTCTTTCTCTTAATGGGGTGTCGGGCCTATTTATCACAGACCAGGGATCCTGGATCAATTTGCTTATATCAGAATACTTGAAGAGGTCATGCTGCCTCATGCTGAAGAGGAAATGCCCTTGAAATGAGTGTTTCAACAAGACAACGACCCCAAACACACAGCAGCAAGCAACATCTTGGTTCTAGACCAACAACATGAAGGTTATGGAGTGGCCAGCCCAGTCCCTGGACCTTAATCCAATACAAAACCTGTGAGGTGATATCAAAAATGCAGTTTCTGAGACAAAACCAAGAAATGCAGAGGAATTGTGGAAGGTTGTCAAATCATCCTGGGCTAGAATACCTGTTAACAGGTGCCAGAAGCTGGTTGACTCCATGCAGCACAGATGTGAAGCAGGTCTCAAAAATATATACAACTAAATATTAGTTTAGTGATATACAGGAATGATAAATCTTAATGTTTTTTTTTTTTCAGTTTATTAAGTAAATATTTGAGTTTGTAATGAAAAATGCAGACACTGCTATTTTTTAACAGCCCAATATACTTTTTCCTCCATTTTCTGTAAAGTAATTAAAATACTGAATACTGAAATACTGAAAATAATAAAACCTTTCTCTTCTCTCTGTCTTGATGTAAGAAATAATGTGCAGTGTTCCCAGTGAATAGAAATAAAAATATTCTAAAGATTTTACTCACGTTTTTAAAACACTGCTATTAATTTGAACACAACTGTATATTGCTGACATCTATTCCTCTCCTCTCCTCTTCTTCCCCTCTTCTCCTCTTCTCCACTTCTTTCTCCTCTCCTCCTATAGACAAAAAAGTGTTACAGCTTTATACTGCTGACATGTTATCCCCAGATACCTCCTCTCGCTCTCCTCCTCTTTCACGTTCTCCTCTTCCTCTCATCTCCTCCTCCTCTCCTCTTCTTCCTCTCCTCCTCCTATTTTATCTCTCCTTGGTTAGAACGTTTCTCCTCCTATGTAACAAAAGTGTATTGACTACATCCTCAGGTCCCCACCCTCCTCTCCTTCTCCTCTCCTTCTCCTCACTTCCTTTTCTCCTTGCTTCCTCCTCTCCTTCTTTTCCTCCCCCCTCCTCTCCTCCTTTTCCCTTCCTCCTCCTCTCTTTGTCTTCCTATGTGACAAAAGTATTGACATTCCCAGATCCTTCTCTCCTCCTTCTCCTCTCCTTCATCTTTCCTTCTCTCCTCCTCTTTTCCTCCTACTCTCTCTCTCTTCGTCCTGCTATGTGACAAAAGTATATTGACTACATCCCCAGATCATTCTCCTCTCTCCTTCTCTTCTTTCTCCTCCTCCTCTTCCTCTCCTTCTCCTCTCTTTGTCCTCCTATGTAACAAAAGTGGACTGCATCCCCAGATCCCATCCTCCTCTTCTCCTCCTCTCTTCCTCCTACTCTCTTCTCCTCCTCCCTTCCACCTCTTCTCTTCCTCCTCCTCTTCTCCTTCTCTCTTCCTCTTCCTCTCTTCTCCTCCTCTCTTCCTCCTTTTCTCTTCCCCCTCTTCTCTTCCTCATCCTCTTCTCCTCCACTCTTCCTCCCCCTCTCTTCTTCCTCTTCTCTTCCTCCCCCTCTCCTTCATCTCTCCTTATTTCCTCCTTTCTCCTCCTTCTCTCTTCCTCCTCTTCTCTTCCTCCTCTCCCTCCTCCTCTCTCCTTATTTCCTCCTTTCTCCTCCTTCTCTCTTCCTCCTCTTCTCTTCCTCCTCTCTTCCTCCTCCTCTTCTCCTCCTCCTCTTCTCCTCCTTTCTTCCTCCTCTTCTCTTCTTCTCTTCCTCCTCCTCTCTTCCTCCTCCTCTTCTCCTCCTCCTCTTCTCCTCTACTTTCCTCCTCCTCTTCTCTTCTTCTCCTCCTCCTCTTCTCTTCCTCCTCCTCTTCTCCTCCTTTCTTCCTCCTCCTCTCTTCCTCTTCTCTTCCTCCTCCTATGTAATAAAGCTGTACTGACTCCATCCCCAGATCCCCATCCTCCTGTCCTCCTCCTGCTCTTCTGTCCACTTGTTCTGTCCGTCCGTCCTCCCCTGGTGTCCTACACGTCCCTTAAGCTCTTTAGTACAAGCCAAAGACACTTGAACATCTGTGTCCGTGTCTTTAAACCCCACAGAGGACAGGAAGTGCGCCGAGCAGAGGCCCTAAATTACAAATGAATGCTTAATGAGCTCCTATTGTGTGGCTAATTAGCTCCTGATTCATGGACATCCCAAATAAAGTGCTGCGTTTCCCGGGTGACGGCGGCGACAGGTTTTCTTTGTGTTTTTATATGAAGTTTAAGCTTTTGAACAAGACAGAATTTCCACATTTGAGCGCATTGTGAGGTTTACAATAGACACTCATTTCCAGTGTTTGATAATATGGTTTAAATCAGCGTGTGTCCGTCAGGATTTTCATTAATTGTTCTTCTGTGCTCTAAGCTGTCACACAGTAAAATCTATTAAATCGACCTTAGTTTAAAACATCTAGGGGCTAGTAAAATATATTAAATAAACTGTTGTCATTTTTACTCTGAAATAACTACAACTTTTTGAATAGCAATGGACAAAATGTACTTTACTACTTTACTCATGTAGTTGAAGTATTGTGTTTAAAGTTCTACTTCATAGTATGTTCTAAAAGTTTTCAGTCGCTACTTACAAACTCAGAAATACTAAGTAATGTGTATGTGGGGCTGGGGCGGCAGGAGCTCAGTTGGTCGAGCGTTTGTACACTGATCCAAAGGTTGACGGTTCAAGTCCTGTTCTTGACATAAAAAAAGCATCATTGACCACACACCCACTGACCCACAGGTTGGCGGTGAGATTCTAGCTCCCACAGATGAATGCTGTCATTGTGTCCTTGAGCAAGACACTTAACCCACCTCCCCTTTTATCTGCATACATGGGTGAATGAATGTGTGTATGTGAGTGGTTCCTTGTTGTAAAGCACTTTGAGCCTTTACATCAGTAAATACAGACATATAATATTTAGTTAATTATATAATATCACAGCAATGCAATTAATTATGAGAATATTTTATATATTTTACTTAATTTATTTATATAAATATGACTTCTAAATAAAAACAAATTAATAGCAACAATTACTTGGTAAATTCATGACAGACAAGTAAACTGTACCTGATATTATGGCAGTAAAATGTACTTAAAAAGTCCCAGTGCAAATTGCTACAAGGATTTTTTTATAGTAAATCTTACAAGTTCTTTTTTTTCAGTCTATAGTGGAGTGTGAATCAAAAGCTGAACTTACAAGTAATTCCTGAGTGTAGTGTACAGTAAATTCCTCTTCCATCAAACCAGGCAGAGAGAGTTCAGTGGACTTTAGTTTGGATTCTTAAAACTCATATTGTGAAGCTGTGCTAACTCATCAGTCACTTCCTGAAATCTGAAATATGCAGTAACCTTTACTTTAAGAGGTAGTTCCTCTTACTTGGTAAAACCACAGAGACCATTCTCCTTGAGTTGAGCAAGTAAATTATTTCTATACACAAGTTAGAGTAAAACAGGTTTTCTTCTACAATAATGCCATTTCGATCTGCATCAGGTACAAGGATTTGAAAATTGTTTAGTCTTTGAAAAAAAAAAACTTAGCAAAACTATTGTTCAGCTTAAGTTCAAAACACATGGTGACATGTGTAACAAAAACAGAGACTGGAGCAGTCTGAGAAATGGAGCTGGACTCTTGTCACTGTTGAAGTGACTCGTCTCATTTAAGTCAATCTTAGTCTAATTGACAGTAATGTGCTTTTTTCTCCCTGAAAGTCACTGTTACTTTACCACTGTCACTAGATCCACAAGTGAATACAAGTGAACGCTACAGATTTTACAGAGCCAATTTGAAATATGATGAAATGCTGAGGGTTGTAAGTGGGAGGGCATCTGGTGTATAATCTGACCGACTGCGGACTGGCTGGTGTGTGCTGTGACCTGTCGCTGTGTCCTTAAGCAAGACACTTTACCCACATTATAATCTGTATGTGGTTTTGCGTGAGTGATGGTTGCGGTTGGAGGGGCTGATGGTGCACACTGGCAACCTCGCTTTCGTCAGTCTGTCCCAGGACATCTGTGGCTACAACAGTATCATCAATAGGCATCAAACGCATCGGTTTCCATGGAGACAAGTAAGGCCAAGTTACAGGTTAAATCTGTGGAGAGGAGATTGAACAGCTCAGGATGAACGCACATTTTCCAGGGTATTTTTAAGCAATACAAACAATTGAAACTGAATGACACAAGACATCAGATATGTTTAATGCCACACTGCGGAACATTACGCACTTTTCCACCTTGTAATGTCATGAAGAGGTAGTTTTCAAGTTAATAGCTACATTTTACTTTTAGCTTAGTAGAAATTGGCAATTCCAGGAAATCTGTTATATTATTTGCTTATTGCTCTTTTGAGTTTTTGAGTATGCGTTCTGTAAAAAGTCAGATGGGGCGTTTGTTTCAATCACTTAACAGAGGGTGCATTTATTCAAGAACAAGTGGCAATTTGGGGCAGGAGATTAATTCTTTCATTTCGAGGGACACTCTCTCGCTCCTCACTTGGCTTCTTCCTACCTCCTCTCCAAGCTCACTTTTATTTTTTCACCAATCTCTCACTCTCTTGGGGTCGACAGAAAAACATCTCCAGCTGCTTCTCCTGAGTTTTCCTTTGCATATTTTAGCACAGAAAGTATAAATTTTAAGCTGTATTTTTTATTTTATCGAGCCTTGGCAATCAGCAATGTGGACTGGAAGAAAGTGTGATAGAAAACGTAAAAACAAAGCAACACGAAACAGGTGAAGAAGAAAAACATGCAGAATCAGTAGTCACGTTCTCTTCCTTGTTTTTTTATTTTATTTTTTTAAATCTTAGACTCACTGATTATTTGGAACCAGCATTTATTTTCACCAATGACATGACATCTGTCCAATTGTAATTTCTTAAATTAAAAAGCTTCAATTAAACAGGTTTCATAATAATTCCCCACATACTTGTAGTGCCTTGGTAAATTTTAAAACAACATTTTAAAATTTGCCTGTTTTAGGTCATTGAGTTTCAACAACAAATTTTAAAATTTAGTTTCTATTGGACTTTTTAAAGTATTATCAATCTTAGGTGCATAAATTTGACATTTATATGAAGCATTTTAGTGTTCTTTTATGTACATGAGTTGGCTATGACCTTAAAAAGTGTCATGTGGTGAGAGCATAGACTGTATAAAAAAGTGGACTAAGCGAGTGTGACGTCACCCACAGTGTTCAGCGCCGCTCAAATGAGGCTCGTGATGCTCACACTTACAGGAATGAATCTGGAGCCAGTATCTATGTTATGAATAGGATTTTTTTTGATGGACAAAACAGCAACGTTAGCTATGCCCATTCATATATACGAACTATGGGTGGGACGAGAATAACCTTAATATAGATTAATGTAAAGTAAATCTAAGTTGTGAGTAATATAAACATGATATTGAGATTTGAAAACATGAAAACATGAGTGAGAAAAAAATGGACACGCTCGGACAAAATGATATTTACTCAAGAAAGATGAAATTTCATGTGGGACTAAAAACACTTGAGAAAATATGACAAAAAAGAAAGAAAATAAATGTGATTAGATTTAGAGTCATTTTAAAGAAGTTTAAAAATCCTGAGTTAAGAGCGGACGGTCACACCACATGAACATTTGACACTTTAAGGACAAAAAACATGCAGAAGAACTAAATAAAGAAAAAAATGGTGGAGGTCAGAGGATGTCAGAGGTACTACAGGGATGTGGGGAATTATTATGAATATTGATCCTTTTTAACAGAGGAAACTGCAACTGGACACACATCATGTCATTGACCCATAAACACCTGCACCTGGCGTTTAAAGGGGACCTGGCTATTATTTGGTATTTTATTTTTATTTGGTATTATTAAAAAACTGTGGAGCACTTCATGTATTACCACATGACAAATCAGTGTTTTCTGTTTGAGTGAAGAACTCAGCCTAAATATGCAGGGTTTGTGTGAACATGTGTGAACTCCAGGTCTGTTTGCGAGGAGGAAACAACATTAGAACACAGATCAGAAAATCACGTCGTACATCCCTTTAAACCGCACCGATGAAGGTAAAACAGGTTTATGTTAAGATACAGTTTTCACCTCACATCCTCTCTCCTCTGTGTTCGTTTAATTAGTCAGATGGATGAGCTGCATTATCTCTGTGGCGGCGTGCCTCCACACTCACCGAAAGCCACAGATATCATCAGTAATAAGATTCCACGGGGAGAGTGGCGCCCCCCGCAGATGAGGCAGGGGAAGAGGGCGGAGCAGAGGTGACTTTCTGTGTGCCCCTGAAGGCTCTAATCAAATGACATTGTTCAGTGGCATTGAAAGAGCAGGTTTCATTTACAACGCAACCTGTTTCAATGAATAAACTGCATTTTTGCCTTTCAGTTTTTATAGTGATGCTAACCCTTTCATGCATTCTTTTATAGCAATAGTACTTTCCCTTTCATGTACTCTAAATCAAACTATTTAAAATGTCTCTATGGTCTTGATTGAGGCATCAACTAAACCCCAAATCCTGCTGCACACAGAAAATGATGCATCTTATTCAGGTTTTCTAGAATTCTATCTGCAATGCTTTCTAATTCACACAGAATTCTCTTTTTTTTGTAACATTTACATTTGAAGTATTTTTCATTTTGTGGGCAAATCCTAATCTCCTCAACAACAGTGGTAAAAACTGTCACTGTCATTGTGTCCTTGGGCAAGATGCTTCACCCACATTGTATAGTATGAACGTGGCGTATGAGAGTGAAACAAAAGCCAGGGGTGGCACTATCTTACCGCCAAGAGAAGAGCAGATGAAAAATGCACATAATTGTAAAGCACTTTTGAGCATCTAGAAAAACACTGAGAGTTGTGCATTGTTTATTAGCATTTTTCTATTTTCTTTCATGTTTTTTCTTCCATGGATAGAATAAGCAAAATAGTTTAATAGTATAAAATGTATAGATCCTAGTACAGAGGCTTGAGGGACTCCATATTTGTTTTAGTCAGTTATTTGTAGGTCTAAATACAAACATTGTTTCAAATGGTTAGGTTGAAAATATGTTTTATTTTGAAGCAGACCTATATTTGTAGTTGTTTCTTCTTCTGTTTGATTCTCTCAAAATTTAAAAATACTTAGCATGATTCACCCTGTAATGTTTATTCTTCTGTATTCAACATTTAAGTAAGTAGTTTTTTATTTATATGCCAATTTGCCTCATCGGCCCTATGCTACTTCCATACAGGGCAATGAGGGTGAAGTGCCTTGCCTAAGGACACGAAAACAGTTTTTGTGATTGGTGCCCCCCTTTGGCACCCGGAATTCTGAGTGGTCTCCCATCCAAGTACTAACCACCACCAGTACACACCAACTGTAATTTTATTTTCTTTATCGGTAATACAGGATGGATTTTGGTACAAAAGGAAAAAAAAAAATCTGTTACTTGCTAGTGTGATGTGAAGGGTGAAGTGCCTTGCCTAAGGGCACGAATGTGATTGGCGCCCCCCTTTGGCACTCGGAATTCTGAGTACTCAAGTACTAACCACCACCACCAGTTCACACCCACTGTAATTTTAGTTTCCTAATCGGTAATACAGGTTTGATTTTGGCACAAAAGGAAAAAAATAAAATCTGTTACTCGCTAGTGTGATGTGGAGATATTAAAACTCTTTGTTGCGATCACCATTACAGTGACGTTGGTCCAAATTTCTATGCCGAAATCTTTTATTAAGTAGTTTTAGATTAAAATTGTGGCAAAAATGTCCAAAATATAACGTGATGATCCATAAATAAATCACAACTTTAAAGCAAACATTAGCACAAGATGTTAAGTATCAACAGTCCTCCTGCTTTACCACTAAACTTTTCTAGAAATACTTTACAGTACACTGCCATTTTTAGATCTATGTTCTAATGTTTCTTCATCACAAACAGACCTGGAGTTGTGTTTCGTTCCATTCACACATAACTCACAAACCCTGCAGATTTAGGCTGAGTTCTTATCTCAAATACTAAGTGCTTCACTGTGTTTTAAAACTCCACACACCTTCACTAGAATCATTTGGATCATTTTAAACCTGGAATTTTCAATCTTTACTGATCTAAAATCAGCCTAATCAATGCACTCAAGAAAATCCCATGAACATGTTAATCACCACATCCTTAACAACTTAACTTCCTATATCCGTGCTGCTTTCATTAGGAAAATACGCAACACTTTTCCACAGGTATTTTCCCGTAGAAAAGTATTAACCATAAGTGCTGTTTACATTGCGTCGTGCTACTTCCTGCCCTTGTGAAAAACGTCTACACCCCGACTGTTTGACTTGAACACTGAAGTGGCAAGGCAACACTTTCTGGGAAGAACATCCTTAAAAGTACATTTTTATTTTTTAGTTTATTCTGGCCCCATAGGTTATAGCTATAATTGTATTGTGCACTGCTTCCATGTGTTTCAGGGCATGTTTCTTAGCGATAAATACACCTTCAACTGATCGAATTCAAGGTGGACACATTTAACGCCATAGCGAGGAACTTTCTAGGCCAAAAAAATAACATCTCAAGAAAGTTACACAGTGCACCTTTAAATCTCACAAGAATCAGTTTTGCGTAATATGACCTTTAATTCTGCTTCACGTTGTTTATGACTCAACATTTGTTTCAACTAATCTGCAGCGTTTTTCTCTTATTTGTTGTGCTTTGTTGGGTTTTTGCGGTTAACGCTGAGTGCAGTCTCCGGAGCTTTTCTTAAAATGTCACAAAATAAATAAATAAACGTTTCGTCAGAATAAATCACGCCATTAAAACGGCGGCACACTGAGCTCCGCCTGATGAACAGATGCAGGGTTTTGCCGCGGACCGTCTCGCAAACTCACAGGGGACGTCGCCCTGTCAGACTGGGAGGGTGACAGCGTCGTCGTGTGTCTTTTTACCACTAATTCAAAGGAAAGTGCTTTTTGTACACCATATTTAAAGGTCCCGTATTAGATAATGGGTTCTTGTGAGCTTTAAGCCATGTTGGAATGTTGTCGCAGCATAGAACACACCAGAAAAAGCGTAATATTGCACTGAAAAACAAGAATCTCAATACAGGGACTCCCATTGGCTGCCTCATAAATACTGAATTAAGATGTGCTAAAAAAATAACATCTACAGCACTTACAAAACACTAAAATATGTATTTGCAGATTCAACTATAGCTATACACATGTACTGTATATGCATGAGTTTTGGCCAAATATGTGAAATATTATGAATTGTTCCACAGTTTGGCATAAATCAATATGGTCTTATATGTATTCCCTTTTAGTCCTGGTCTAGTCCTGGTTTAGTCATAGTTTAATCCTGCTTTACTCCTGCTTTAGTTTTGGTTTATGTCTGATTTAGTCCTGCTTTAGTCCCAGTTTAGTCCTGGTTTTCTCCTGCTTTAGTCTTGCTTTAGTCCTGGTTTATGCCTGGTTTAGTCGGGCTTTAGTCTTGGTTTACACCTGGTTTAGACCTGGTTTAGTCCTTTTTTAGTCCTGGTTTATTCCAGGTTTAGTCCTGGTTTAGTCCAGGGTTAGTCCTGCTTTAGTCTTGGTTAAGTCCTGGTTTAGTCCTGGTTTACCCCTGATTTAGTTTTGGTTTAGTCCTGGTTTACCCCTGATTTAGTCTTGGTTTAGTCCAGCTTTAGTCCTGCTTTAGTCTTTGTTAAGTCCTGGTTTAGACCTGGTTTAGTCCTGGTTGAGTCCTGCTTCGGTACTGGTTTAGT
This sequence comes from Scartelaos histophorus, assembly GCA_000787155.1. NCBI lineage: Eukaryota > Metazoa > Chordata > Actinopteri > Gobiiformes > Gobiidae > Scartelaos > Scartelaos histophorus. The sequence continues at coordinate 1,727 of JACN01150038.1, read as the reverse complement.
CTTACCTCAGCCTTGCCTTAGTCATGGTTTAGTCCTGGTTTAGTTCTGGTTTAGTCCTGGTTTAGTCCTGGTTTAGTCCTGGTTTTGCCATGGCAGGGGTTGGGTTTAGCTCTGGTTAAGTCCTGGTTTAGACCTGGTTTAGTCCTGGTTGAGTCCTGCTTCAGTACGGGTTTAGTCTTACCTCAGCCTTGTCTTAGTCACGGTTTAGTCCTGGTTTAGTTCTGGTTTAGCCCTGGTTAAGTCCTGGTTTAGTCCTGATTTTGACCTGGCAGGGGGTGGGTATAGCCATGGTTTAGCCCTGGTTTAGTTCTGGTTTAGTCCTGGTTTAGCCCTGAGAGGGGGTGGGGGTAAAGGATGCTGTTTACCCAGGCTCCAGTGCAGGGAGGGGCAATGTGCATTTTTCATCAGACGACATGTAACAAAGCCCCAACAAGATGATCTGTGCTCAGGGACCAGACTTTGGATCTTCAGCCCAGAGTCCTGCTCTGATCTATTTGTCTTTATTCAACTGCGTTTTTATTCCAAAAATAATGGTTTGGTGCCATCGCTGGCTTGTCTCCATGGAGATTGCAATGTTTTACACTTGTGTGTGCTTTAAAGTTGTAATCTACGACACCCATAGGTCATTAGTTTGCAATTTGCACATTTTAAATCGCAAAATTCATCTAAAACAACTACAAGCTACTCACAAACCCAGAAATACTAAGTAACACCAGAGTCCTTCTTGATAAAACCCTGCACTCGGCATGACTCCTTGGGCAAAACACTTAACCCATCTCGCCCCCAGTGTCTGTGTACACTGGTGTATGGATGTGTGTGTGAGTGGGTGTGCAGTGTTGTAAAGAGCTTTGAGTGTCTTGACGATGGAAAATCAGTAAATACTATAAGACAAATAACATTTGCTTTATTATTTCATCACAGCAATGCAATGCATTATGACAATGTTTTATATGTTTTACTTTTTTAAATTTAAATAAGCAATGTCTAACTTAAATAAAAGAGTAACAATTAACAATGTATGACTGTTAATCATCTTCAACTGGTTTTCACATAATTTTATTCCTTTATTTTTCTTTTATTTATTATTCAGTTAGTTAGTTATTATAATTAACTGGTTTGGTTACATCATTGTCTGCTTTGTGTGCCTTCTGGGTGCTGTTTTTATGCTTTTTGTATTGTTCATTGCTGCTTGTATAACTAAAGATTTATTATTATCATTATGGTGGTAAGTACATTTGACTTAATACTGACACCTGACTGTACCTGGTATTACAGCAATAAAATGTACTTAAAAAGTGCTGGAGCAAACTATTATAAGGATTTTTTTCTGGTAAATCTAAGAAGTTCTTTTTTTCAGTCCAGATCTGAGCGATGACGTCTTAAACACAGGAGAATAAAGATGACTCAAACATGCACAAATCACTCTAAATATAATAAAACACCTATAACACGGATAAACACTCTGCACGTCCATTTGGATGATTATATGGCAATAATCCCCAAGCCGCTGACACACACATAATGAGCTCACTTTGGCCACTCATCAGTTTGTTGTAACTCTCACCCAAACAGACGTGGCCCCGCCCACTTCTCTCCCACGTTTTGTCCCTTTAAACCTCAGCTGCTCCGGACATGTGGGGCAGATGTCTTCCCGCAGAATGTCCCGGGATAATCGAGCAGGGTTGCCGCGGAGACGCCCCGCCCACTCCTCCCTGCTCCTGCGTTTT
>KN502522.1:0-16337 GCA_000787155.1 Scartelaos histophorus | reverse complement strand
AGAGGGGTGGCGGGCGGGCGGGAGGGTGAGGCTGGGTGGGGGTTTGTGCAGCGCGGCTTTCATCTCGTTCTGCGCGCCGCGTCCTGGGTGCCACCTGCTCAAAGACGCACTTGACTCCTGTTCCACCTGCGCCGCGCCACGCTCCGCTGTGCAGCTGTAGTACGTGTGTTCGCCCGAGTTTACTGTACGCACGGCGGGGTTTGGGCCTCTGTGCGTCTGGCGGTAATTATCAAGTGAGTTTTGGTAGCTTTTTCAGATGACATCACATCGATTGGACCTGATTTCTGTTGTTGATCTTATTTAGATGGGTATAGTGGGGCGTGGAGGCGAGTTAATGCAACGCTCTCAGGTGTCTGTATCAATCTCCAGGAGCTTTGGCAAGAAACAATCCTGAAATGTTATATCTACCTGACAAAGCGCATTATCCAACAACACGCACTCAATACAACATAGTAAAAAGCAATACCTTCCTCAAAGAATGATCAAATGTGCAGAAAATCTATTAGTAAAAAGGCCTTTAGCAGCTTTACGCACTGGACAGTCTGGTCACCCTGTACACATGTATTTTAAAACTTGAAAGACAGGTTGAAATAAATAATATCAACTAAGAGGAACAACCATGACTGCAAACATAATGGCTCTAAGTTGATGTTTTAGTAAATTACATGGTCAAAATCTTTACTGGTGTACAACTTTATAACATCTGCACATTTATTAAGCCTTAATAGCATGATTATACTAATAAATCATAATAAATAAAGTGCTTAGTAACTTGATTAAGGGGTTAATGTTCAGAATTAGGGTTATATACCTATTAATTAAGTCATTACCAGGCCTTAATCATTCTTAATAAATTGTTCAATGTTTTCTTTTTTTTGTGTCTGTGCCATTAAGAGGATTTTTTGTAAAGGCATGGGAAAATTCATATTATTATGTTGGGATGCACCGATATAATACTGGTATTGAACATCTACACTGATATTGAAAAATTTGGTTTCAGCTGATATCCGATTTCGTTCTAAAAATATGATTTACTGCTCAATGTTGGCCCAAAACGTGTCAGAATATTAAATGTAATAAATGTAAAAGCTTTCCTGTAACTGGATATTTTTTTACCATACACAGTTTGAGTTTAAAGGAGATATCTTATTATATTTTCGATCTCAGAGCTGGTATCTGTTGATATTGGGTATCGGCAGCCACTTAAAACCAGTATTGGCATCGGTAGGGGAACAAAAAAAAACTGTGGTGCATCTCTGTTATTATTCAGTGTGTTGTGTGGCAAAGAAAATACCAGGTTCAACATCTGTGGATTTTCTTTTTGGACTTTTCTGTTAAAAATATTTATCTTTGCCCTCCAAATTGAAATTTTAGCATAATCAAATTCCAATGCACAACCTGCTTCTCTCCATCTCCAAATATACTCTACACGCGCCATACAGGGCAAAACAAGCTGTTCATAATGTTGCTTTGGTATGGGGCCTTGGTGAGGACAGAGGATGCACCTTTTTGCACATTCCAGACACTGTACACAGGTGGATGTGTGGAGCAAGCGGATTATGAGTTACGGTAATTGGCTGTCCAGAGAAGCCGCTTGGATATTGGGCCATATACCTACCTGTGTGCGCGTGTGTCCGGAGTCCATCATGCCCTCATAACGGTCAGTTAGGCTTGGCGGACGGCTGCCTCTCCTGTTGGGATTGTAAATGTTATTGATCTGACATCCATAACGAAGGCCTGGACACTGCTCCCTCCCTCACTCTCCCCCTCACACACTCGCCCCTGTCTCCTCATTAGCGGCAGTACAAACACACACACACACACACATTCCTATTGCAACATATGTGGACTGCCTGGTGATGGGGCTGGAGCGGATAGTGTTGAAGTATACGGGAAGTATGAGGAGTAATTTGGTTAGTATTGGTATTCTGCCTCTTATATAAGCCAAGACTTCTTATATAAGGCAAATAGTATATGTGAAATGACTTGAGCTTCTGATTATACCATATCAAACTTGGGGCACTACCTATCGCAATAATTATTACCAGTTAAAAGTTTAGACACACCTTCTCTTTCAGTTTCTTTTTCTTTATGTTTACTACTTTCTACATTATAGACACACAACGATTATGTCAAATATATGAATCAAGATGTATCGAATGTAGTTTTCAGAGTGCATAAAGAATATATAGTAATAAATAACAATAATAGTATAAATAACTCTAAATACAATGTTTTATATTTCAGATTAATTTGCTTTGCTGACGTCACTGCAAACCCTTGGCCTTCTCTGAGTGAGATTCATGATGAAGTCACCTGAAATGGTTTCCACTTCACAGTTGTGTTGTTTTAGGTTCTTTAGAGGAAGTGATTTCCTTTGTGAATCAATAACATTTGTCTAAATCTAAGTCTAATCCCAGAGTGTGTAAACCAGTGACCAAAGCAAAGGATTTTAGGATTATACCATATACCATTGTGAGGAATCATAGTTATTTGACACTTATATTTAACATTCCATTCACATTTCTGATCCCTTCACTGAGAATTGCCATGTAAATAGTTTTGGAAATAATGAAAAAGCATTAAAATGAATAAAAATTTGCATTATTCAGGGTACATTGGAAGGTGAAGTTATGACTATTATGACTATTACTCTTGATACAAATTATCTAGTGCAATTGTGTAACATGCTAACTGATTCACGGGCAATAAAATGCTGCATAATTAGATTAGACACTTCCTGGTTCATAGATGATAAACTGATATAAAATTAGATGAAGATCACACAGCAGTGTCATTTTGGCCTCAACAGAAGATGTTTGCAGCATCTCTGTACTGGGGCAAAACACATTTTACTCAACATCAACAAAAACTGTGATGGATATGGGGCACCTCATTAAGACTTAAGGCGTGCATGCTAACGCTAACACAGCGCTAGTGCACATAACCTGCACAGGCTGTGGACAGAGTGTGTTGTAGAGTGTGTACTGTGTGGCATTTGTGCGTTTGGCAGCAGTGTGTATATCCTCTGCATGTATGTGTGTGTGTGTGTGAGTGTGTGTGCGTATGTGTGTGTCAGAGTCTGTCAGCCCCTGCGTCTCGTGTCAGGGCGAGAGGCGAGACATTAACAGCTTCTGTCATTCTGCTGACAAAATGGTGGCAGAAGATTTCCCATGGTGCCCTGATGACTGCTGGCGTTTGTCAACAAGCCCTGTCACCGCGGCGATGAGGGGAAGGTAGGATGGAGGAGAGGAGGTAGGAGGGAAGGGGTGAGGAGAGAGGAGAGAGGGGGGAGAGATGGTGACAGGCCCCGGACTTTTCCCATGAGCACCGGGGAAAGGCATGTGTGTGGAAGGGATTGTGTTCTTAGGCTCTGTACAAACTGAGGACTACAAGTGTTATATATGTGAGGACTTTTAGCTTCATTTGTATTACTTATTTGTGCATTTGTCCAATTTTGAGCAATAATATTTTGTTAAACTGATTAAAAATACCTATACATTTGTCTTGTAAGTACATTTAAATACAAGTGTAAAATACATTCATAATTTAGTGCACTAAATATTTTGAAGGAGGATCCACCACCTGTTTCTCTACACCTGGAATGTTCTACAGTACGACATTAAACTTATCTGTCCCCATGGAAACAAGCAAGTGACAGCAGCAAGCCAAGTTACAGGTCAGATCTGTGAAGTGGGAACCAAGCTTAAAGCAAGAATGCATGTTTATCAAGTTAAGATTTTTGAAAAAAGGACTTTTTTTGCAGGATACATGTTGTACAATGGTCAGTTTGTCAAACATTCAATGACCAAAACCACTCCCACACTCTAAAATAAACTCTTCTGTCTCTTCTAATCAAATAAAAGTATATATGGATCGTCAGTGGTCCAATCCTAGCTCTTACTCGTGCATATTCCTATTGTGTTCATGAGCAAGACACTTTACCCACCTCGCTTATGTAGGACTGTGTTGTGCGGGGCTGGTCGTGGTCGGAAAGGTCAGTTGACGCAGAACGGCCGCCACATCAGCCACATCAGCCACATCAGCCCCAGGGCAGTCGTCGCTGAAAGAATAATGTGATGTAAAAAGATATATGAAGCCATTTGAATGTTTTTTCCATTAATTGCGCTATTATTTTATTAATTGCGTGTTTGACTCGTGGGAAAATGTGTATAAGATTATCAATGACCATGCAGTAACTTTTGACATGATCTGAATATATATGACTTCTGCACGGACTTCCCCTTCAGCGGTTGATCCCTCGGCCCACTATTATACCCACTGTCCCCCCATCGATAGTCAACCGGGTGTGTGTACGCGCTTTAAAGGGGGAGGAGTGATCGAGGGGGGAGGCAGGGACGGGAGGAGGAGGGAGGTGTGTTGTCTCTCTGCAGCTTTCATACATAGACCTGCGAAAAAACCAAAATGAGCTGTCACTGCAATTCCCAGGATGCCTTGCTGTTTAGCATAGCAGCAGCAGCAGTAGCACTGGTGTGTGTATATGTGTGTGGGCTGCTAACCTGATCAGCTAACTCTCTATCTCTCTCTCTATCCACACACACACACACACACACACACACACGCGCTCAGATAATTAAGCGGCTCCGAAGCTCCCCCTGACGCCAGGCTCCAGCTCATCTGCATTTTGGCCTCCGGCACGCAGTTAGCAGCACTGCCGGATGGATGGGGGAGAGAGAGGGCAAGAGAGAAGAGGAGGGAGAGAGCGAGGGAGCAGGAGAGAGGCTAAGAGAGGAGAGGAGAGAGAGAGCGAGGGAGCAGGGGAGAGGGTAAGGAGCCAATTAGCCAGCTGGATGGATGAGTGAATGACAGGGCTCTTGACACACTGGTGCCCGGGCTTAGCTGGCGCACACTCCTCCGTGCCTCCGTCCCGCTGGGGTCTGAGCGGTGAGTCTCCCCCCGCCGAACGAGGCTGACGCTGGGCCCGCGTCTCTTGTTCTCACCTGCATCCCTCCACCCCACGGGGAGGCAGTGTCCGACAGGCTTGTCCAATGAGAGCCCCTGCTGAGACGCCAGAGCCCGCCTCCCTGGAGCAGCAAAACAAGAAGGTCAAAGTTTGATTTGTGTTTAGAGATGAGGCGTTTTGTTAGGGACTGTTACGGCAAAGCATGCATACACTAAACACCAGTCTCTTGCTATATTTGCCACTTATTTTAAATTTATTATTACCATTTCTATTTCTATTCTCTGCTAATGTACTATATTCTGATGAGTGAGCTGCTGTGTCCAAATAATTTCCATTGTGGATCAATAAAGTCTCTACATCAATGAATGAAATGAGAAAAATCACATCATGTAGAAGAATATGACATGATTTTGGTCATTTTCTCTAGTTTCTCCAGATGTCTGAGTTGCATCAATGATAAAACTGTGTCCAATGCATGAATGCGAGTGTATAGTAAAAAGGAACATGTTTGACATAACCTTGGGACTAACAAACCGTCATGACAAATGTACCACGCCTTAAGTCTGTGTTTCCAGTTAAACAAGATTTACAAAGTTAGACATTTTCCAGGCTTTGGATTAGGATCATAGATTAGGATATTGTATATGCTTGAGATGTTGATGGTGAAAAGGACAATCCAGAGGACCCAGACACAAGTATAACATGCAAAGTCCAGACTCCAGAGAGACCTCACCTGGCCTAGGAATGGAAACTGGGACCTTCTTGCTCTGAGACTAACCCCACTTCAAGTTCTGCAGTAAAGTTTGTGTAAAATACCACATCAAATACCTGTTTACATCAGTTACTTTACGAGTATTACTATACCTGGTGAATTGGTGATAGACAATGACAGAAAATAAGTCACAAATCCAAAAGATGTTATTACTACTCATTAAGTTGTTTACAGTGGCTATTTCACAGTCTATTTTAGGTTTGGTTAGACTCAAACATGATTGACAAAAAACCCCACATTGCTCCAAATGGCTCTCGGTGAGGATCGGACAGCTGAGTGGAGATGGGTGGGCAGGAGGCAGCGCTGACACTGTGCTGAGCAAACACAATAATCAATCAACAAGGGACTTTTGGGGAGTTCAGGAGCCCAAAGTTTGGTGATGCACGGGGCAACTTCAGAACACAAGTTTGTGAGGAGAAAAGTAAGGCACTTGTGGACTAGGACTATCTAGTTTGCATACTTTACTTTAGACTTGGGTCTGTCTTGGAATCATTAACACTTCCACTGGTAGAGAATTACAACAATCAGATCGTGGATTTTAAATAGAGTCAGCAACAAATATAAATACATTTCTGCTACAGGTCCAATGTACATATGGGGCCCATTCTGCCAAAAATGACCCGGACTAATGTGAAGAACTGATTGAAGAACTGCTTCGAACAATTCTCCTCAAACTTTAACAGTGAACGATGGGTAAAATACACTTTAGATTAGCTCTTTTTTAAGATTTAGTGACCCCATAACCAGGAAGCTGTGTGAAATGAGGGCGAAGAGCAGGGAGAGACATTCAGCAAACTCCTCTGAGCCCAAAATTTATCTCAAAACAGTGATACAGACACATAGAACCTAGAATTGTGTTGCATCCAAACTCCTGTGCCATCGTACACACAACTTGACATCACAAATGATACCTTTGTTACCTTTATCATACTGCAAATTTCTCTGATCTGGGCAAGAGTTTAAAGCTTATATCAGGTTATTCATCTTGTTTTCAGATTAATTATTTGCTTAATAGTTCTGAGACTGCTTCATTCTAGTCTAGAGGTAGTTTTTTTTAAGATAACTTGTCAACTAAAATGATCTTGGTGCATGGACAGATAATTTCACTTTATATCTTAAATTTTGGCCAATATTTTTCCCAGTGCTTCTATTCCAAAATGATAATAAGATTTGTTATATAGTCACTTTTGTAGCTTGATTGTTGCACTTTTCATTTGATGCCGTCTCCACTCTTCAAGCTGAGTTAGTGCCTATAGCGCAAACAGTTTTGAATCATAGCTATAAGGCCCTTTAAGGACTATCATGGGATGTGATGTGAGGTTGAGGGTTGTATCCTGACAGCCCAGTGGTTACGGAGGGGCCACATGGGCTCCAGCGCCCTCAGCACCGAGTCCCAGGTCCAGGCCTCTGCTGCTTGAACCATTAGCTGGATGTCATTCTCCACTATTCTCACTTTGCGCTTCACTTTCTGATGTCAAAATGCAACAAAAATACTACACTTTGAGCACTGGAGATGTGTTTTTTTTGCATTTGACCCATCCTTCGCCATCTTCCAGGAGTACCTAACTGGAGGATTAGACTATTTCTGTTTTAAATTGATGCGAGAAATTGCAAGAAAACCAAATAAACATGTAAACTCCAAATGGTTCGGGACTCAAACCCCAAGCCTCCTTGTTAAGAGCAGAGAGGAAAATCAAGGAACTACCTACAATTTGCCAAGTACAAAAACTTCTTGTCCAAATATGTGGTAAGATTGCATTGCTTAAATTGTTGCATTATGGGGGCAGTGGATCCCAGAAGAGCTTGCTGTTGTGTTATTGGGCAAGACTCTTCATCCACCGTGTCTATGTACCAGTAAAAAACAAATAGTACACTTTGTTAACTAAATACGCATGAATTTTAATAATTTTCATGTGATATTTCCGTGTTTTAAGTGAATTTTGTTGCGTTCGCATTACAATTTGATGATAATAACCAAAATTTTGATTCACACATGCATGATATTTCTTCTGCTTTCGGAAGATATTGTGTTCATCAAGATATTGCAACTTGTGCCGGATCTAGTTTCATGTGGACAGTGATATCATTTATAAAACAAGTCGACAAATCTGCAATGTGACAGTTAAACAGGCACCATATAGAAGTCTAACCAGTTCAATCAGCTGAATCGTAAACACTAGATGTCCTTGGATCTCCAATTTCACTCGTCAACCAGATCATGGACTTGACCAAAATCTATAACATTTAAAATTTCTAGCTGCCAACTCTATCTATGGTCCTATATTACACAAAATGTACTTCAAACCATGTTATGATGCAGTTACCTCATCAAAAACACATCTAGAGTTTTGTTTAGTTTTACATTCATTCAGTCAGTTTTCATCTCAGGTTTAAAACGCTGTGTTCCACCTTATGATGTCATGAAGTAGTAGTTTTTGAGTTAACCTTTAGTACATTGGAGATCGGTATATAATAGATGTATAAGGGCTCATATTACACTTTCTGATCAATGTTATTATGTTGTTTCCTCTTCACAAACATATCTGGAGTTGTATTTTGTTTCATTTACACATATTTAACACACAAATCCTGCATATTTAGGCTGAGTTCTTCTCTCAAACAGAAAACCCTCTGCTCCACCTTGTGATGTCATGTGGTAAAACAGGAAGTGCTACTGTATTTTTAAACTCCATACACCTTCGCTGGAATCAGTTGGATGGTTTCAGCCTTAGAATTGCCCATCTCTGGTAAACTGAGGGTAAAATGTGGCTGTAAAATTGAATTCATGACATCACAAGGTGGAACAGAGCATTTTGAGATAATAATGCGAGATGACTCAAACATGTGTGAATAAAACAAAACGCAACTCCAGGTACGTTTTTGAGGAGCTAACAGAATTATAACATGGACTAAAGCTCACAGGAGTCAGTTTTGTGTACTATAGGACCTTTAAAAAAGTGGAAAAGCAAAATACCACGAGAACAAATGGAGACCGAGAAAAGATGTGATCAGAGTTTGTGGGTCGGTGGGGGAGAGGAGAGGATCCGACTGCGCGCAGAGCTGATATGTCCAATCGCACGGAGGTGGTACATCCTTGTTCTTCATCATCACCCCTCGCTCACCGCTGCCCTCACCTTAATTAGTCTCAGAGCTGCTTGATCGCCCGGCCCCCAACTTCCTCTCTAGCTCTCTTCTCCTCCCTCCTCCTCCCTCCTTCCTTTACTTCATCTTTTGTGTCTCTCCGGTAACAAAAACCACCGCAAATACCACAAAAATCCCACAATATATCAACAAAGGAGTTTTTAATGTTTGGTAAATACCACTCACACATGCGTAGACTCAGTAGACAGACAGACTGGCAGAAGATTTGGGCGCTCCAGGCTTCGGTAGGCTATAAATACGACGGAGCGCAAAGTGGAGGAAAGTCTGTTAAAAAGTTAAGTGGGGAAAAAAGCAGCGAGCGCCAGATTGACAGCGCCACGTCTCAGCTCTCTGGAGGCTAAATTAGGCGCTGACAGACACACGAGGATTCTAACCCGGTATAGGTGTGTGTGCGTGTGAGGGTGTGTGCGTGCGGGTGTCTGTCTCCCATGGGGTCCCCCGTGCACTAGGAGAAACTGAAGGGCCTGTGCCATGATTCATTTAATTCATCTTTCTTTTGTCAGACTTTTTTTTTTTTTTTTTGTTTTTTTTTTGTATGCTGGCTTCTCCTCGTCCTCCCGGATCTGCCCGAATGCTGATGACCGCTGGGACATCACTGGGGCGCTAGCGAGGGACGCGGCGCTACCTGTACACTCACCGATTCGGCCATTTTGAAATTTGAATTCAGGAAAGGGGCATTTAGTGTTCTGTTAAGATTTTTTTTTTGCCGTTTTAAAATCTGTAATCCACTGTAAGCTCTATTATAGTGTGAGAATGCTGATGACTGCAGGGACATCATCTCCAATTTGACCATTTTGAAATTTGTAATACACTGTAAACCCAATATCTTCAGTGTAGGCCCAGTTTTTGGTGTGTTTCAGAATGATGAAAAATTAGCACTGTTGCCATAGCGATTAGCAATTTAAATACTGTATCTTTTAAATGGGAAAGTCCTCAAAATGTGGAAGCAGGAAGCCAAAAATCGATGAATTAGTTTGCTTTAAGATTCCAGATTTCTTATCCTAAACGTCCATTATCCCATTATATTCATGTATGTTTGCAAATAAAGAATATAACTTTGCCTTTCCAACAATAAAACACTAAACTAGCCTACACTCACAAATTTTAACTAATATTTTTATGTATGTTTTCCCTCATAATATCTATACTTATTTGCTAAGTTTTACACTGGATGCCCTCCCTCACACTTCCGTTCCTGTTGATCCTGAAGCGGCCTAACCTGGCGAGGCTGTAATTAGTTTATTGTGACATTAGCGCAGGTTGTCACTGGTTTTGTTCCTGCTATTGTCTTTGTGTCACTGAGCAAGACACTTCACACACCTTGCTTTGTATGTGTTTGGTGTGATTTCATTATTTAATTATTTTATTATTGGGGGGTATGACTGTTCTGCCAATGTTTTAAAAATCAAACTGTATAAATAGCCTTGTTACAAATGGTATCACATCAGGACTATGAGGTATTAAGAAAAATGTGTTCATCATTTGAGCTTTTAATATAAGAAACATAAAAATTCAAAAATAAAAATTCAAAAGTTTGCAGGTAAAGATGTTTCTTGTTGGTTGAAATACTGTTTGTCTGAGTGAATTATATGGAGGTCTGTTAGCGAGTGTTATTTTAATTTCTATGGTATAATGTGAAATTGTTACTTTGGCATTTTCAACTAATCCTCATTTAACTTTTCACATGGTTATAAGTTAAAGGGATAGTATAGTCAGTCACTCTCAGTACATTCTCACAAAATCCTTCACACAAAATGCCCAGTGTCCCCTCGTACCTGCAGGGGGTGCTGTTGACACGATGCTCACTCCTCTCTTGATCTTCTGCTCTCCAGCTCTCTGCTCCCTCATGCTACCACTAGATGGCGTTCAGGCTCTTCTCCACAGGCCAAACCAAAGCGCCGCTGTCACACTCAATACAAACTCTGCAATGGGTCAAATCAATGGAGTTACAGATATGCTGATATGGGATAAGATGACTTTCATAATAAGATTGTCTTCAACAGTTCAAGTCATAAATGTTTTGAGAAAAGTGGGACAAAATAAAATGATAAATAGTTTCAAATTTATACTTTAAAATATAGATATAATAAGCTGATTACATGGATTATTTTACTTTATTTTGTCTATGGGCACTGAATACATTGTTTCTAATTATTTGCCAGTAAACTTTCATTTACATAATTATTTTGTTTTCAAAGGTTAAAAAAATGCACCACTATATTACAGAAAGAAATAAAAAATAAAATAAAATAAATGTTTAAATGCTTTACTTTTTTTTTACTTACTTACTTACTTTCTTAATTAATTAAAAAAATGACATAATACAACAGGAAGGAGACACCCAAGAAGCAATAGAAAAAGTATTATAATAAAAAGTATTATAATAGATTATAAATGAATGTTCAAAGTAGCACTACTCACAGCACTGCACGTAGTATTCGCGATACAAGAATATTTATAATCTGTACATAAAACATAAAACAACATAAAAGTAGACTGCAGTTTCATGGCGAATTAACTCAGACAGAAGTACTCACAGGTATGCGGTATTCAGTATAATATACAGTAATGAGAACGCAGTATTCTCTTCTACTAAAACAATATTCAGGTTTAAGTTTTGGCCACTTTTTAAAATTTCTCTCAGTAAGTTGCAATTCTGACTATTAAAGTGGTCACAGTGCGGTATTTGGTACAGTATAAAGCCTAACCCTAAATTGCAGTATTCCACCAGAAGTATTTGAAGTATATTCAGACAATTGTAGGATTAAAACTGCAATTTTCCAGCAGTACTTGCACAGGCACAGTCGTATTCTAACAACTCCAGCTCCAGTATATAGTGAGTGAGTGCAGTAGATTTGTGGTTATTGTAGCGTAAACGACTTGGCCTGGGGGCTCTCTTAACCCTCTCCTCTGAGTGTCTGAGTGAGTGTCTGACTCCGTCCGTCTCAGATGTCCCTTTGAACAAATCTAATGCTTGTGGACAGGACCACTGCTCATGCATGAGGCTGCATTAGCTCACAATGCATGCAATAACACACAAATGTATACAAACTGACAGGTCATATGGACAGGTAAAAGGCCCTTATGCTGCTAAAACTTTATACAACTTTATACTGACAAATTTGACATTGAAACTTAAATAGTTTGGACTTAAGTCATTTTCATTTGCAATTTGAAATGTTATCTAATGTTAAGTACAATTATGAGTACTAAGAGAACAGAAAAGTATAGGAAGCTCAGTAATACTTTAAAGTAACTGTACTTTTACATCATGTAATTCACGATGAACAAATAAGTTTAGCAGTTCTCAGTCTATAATAAAAAATACTTCTACTTTTCAGTCCTGTTCAAAATGTACTGGAGTAGAACGTATAGATACCTGCTCTCAAATGTAATGAAGTAAGTAAAAGTATCCACTTTAAAATGTAAAAGTAAAAAACAGATAACTCAAATTTATATATAACTACAGTACTTTACTTTTACTATACTTTTACTTTGTTATATTCCATCACTAACAATAGTCTGTATCATTCTCAAACAAATAGTTTATTGTGACTTAAGTCCGTCTTATTTATTAAGATGTAGTCATTATAAAGTGTTGCTAGAAAGTTGTATATTTGAAGTAATGTTGAGATATTCATTCCAGAAGTACAGAAATATGTCAGGCTGCAAAGTATAAAAGTATGTGGGCATTTTATAAACTTTTACACATTAGCCTATACTTAATTTTTCTTCAGACTAACATTATTTTGAAGTATAACAACTGCAATTTCTGTATCAAGTTTAACATCGGGTTTGTCCGAAGCTGAATTTATAGATACTTTGTGAAAACTTTGAATGCAACAGATGCCAATTTGTTTAACCTGACTTCTGCAACTTTGAAATAGCATTGTCCTATTGTTGCTTCACTCCGCATATGAGACAAAATAATCAGTTAACTTTTACAAAACTCCTCCAGTATGTTTTGTTTAGCCCCTGAGTGGTCCGGGTCTCTCACTGTATTGCATCTCCCTAATACACTCTCCACACTTCTTGTTATCAGATGAAGCTCTCCTTGTCCAGGTGTCTGGCTCGGAGTCGTACAAAGTTCCCCTCAGTCACCGTTTCACATGTTGACGTATTAGGCCTCATTAGCCGACGCAGCAGGTGGGAGAGGGAGCCGGTGAAGTCTCAGCGAGGAGAGTGGGACGAGTTTGTGTGAACGCAGAGGAGAGAGGAGACACACACACACACACAGACATGCATAGAGACGCACAGATAGACATGCAGACACAGAAACACACACAGACTGAGACAATGTGCTCTTATGCTGCTTCTGCTGCTGCTGCCTGCTCCTCCCCGGCCCCGTAATACTCCTATTAGCAGCTTCACTTAAAATGGCATTTCATCAGGCAGCTGACAAGTGAATTAGCCCGGCTCTTTCCTGCCTATTTCCCTGCCTGCCTGCACACCGCTCGCTGCTCTCTCTCTTCCTCTCTCCCTGTGTGTGCTCCTGCCTGGCTCGCCCGCTTCCCCCCGGCTCAGTGACAGTAGCCTAAGGCCTGAGATAAAGAGGCGGCGCGCGGCACTGGAGCTCTCACACACACTCGGCACAACTGAAGTGACACCCTGTCAAAACAATAGTTTACTACAACGCCAACTTATGTGTTCTGTCAGACGCAGGCTCAACCTCAACTTTGGGACATATAGATTGCTCTTTCATATCGATCCAGCCCCGGTTTTCTCTTTTTTTTTTCTTTTTTTAAGGGGAGGTGCGTTTCATTTTGGGTAGGTGCAGCGCTTGGATCCCGGCCCACTCGTACAGAAGTGTGTGGATAAAAACTCGGAGGACAGTTTAGATAGTGTTCGACAAGCAGGCGCGTGTAGTGCTCCAGGGATGTGCGCACTAAGCTCCTCAGCTCACAGCTCTTCTACACCGCCATAACATAATAGGCATTTTGCTCCCCTTATACTAGGTGTATGTACCGACACTTGTATTATTTGACTCCGAGTACAACTTATAACAGCTATTGCCAAGTTTCAGATGACATCCCAACACTGTATTAGTAGATTTCAGATTCTATAATGTGATGATCCTGTACTTCCAGATTGGGAGCAGGAGCCACTTTTCCCTATTGATTACACTATAGTTTGCCACAATTTATACAAAAAACTAACTGAACTCATTACTGCATTTCAACGATATACATTTTTGCTGACCACCATCTGTATTAAATAATATAGACCTATAAAATATTATGATGTAATCTAAAACTCAGCAATAGTATCATATTATTTAGCACATTAATATTGCTCTAATGCTGTTTTTATAATGATATAGAGAGTTCATGTTAGAAATGAACAGGTCCGTTGAACATTTGGGCATTTACCTTTTGGATATATCATAGAAAAGTACAATGAAATCAATAGGGATGTCTGTCTCTTGCCCAGTCTGAAAACCACCAATAGGCTACTTGTTGTGGGACATTAGATGGAGCATAAATCTAAAAATTAAAGGTTTACGCCAACCTGTGAGCAACGAACCCACGTCCATATCTTGAGCTATAGATCCACAATTAAAGTCCCTATGACAGGTTAGACAGCCAATTTTACAAAAACACAGTTAAGATTATATTAAGATTCTGGGGAAAAAAACAAAAAAAAAATTAACTTATTTACCTAATTTGGCCATTTTTTAGGTTTTGGATTGAACATCCAGGTTGAAAATCACAATATCACACAATGGAAATAGCAAAACTCCTCTAATGTACTCAAGAATTATTATCTGACAGATACGAATGTAAGAAAACACTGTTATTTTTGGTGAAATCATGTTTAAAGTATCAGATTTTTTTCTCATGTGTAAATTCTGTCTAACCTTTTCAATATGTTTGAACTCTCTACTTCCTATAATTTATATAACATATTTTTCTTGCCATATTACTTCTTGATTGATAAAAACTATAACCCCATCAAAATAAATCTAAATGAGAGAATCATCAAAATCTGTCATATGCACTTTAAACTTTGTATTTTCAGTTCAAATGTATTTTCAGTTAAAATTTCTGAAAGGTAAATTCACAAATGTTGAACTATTTCTATTAGTGATTGGCCCCTTCATCTCACAATATTACAGCAAAACTCTGCATTTTAACAGTCTAAAATTTTAGCTGTCATCATCTGATTTAAATATTATGGGCCTATATCATCTGAAACGTTCAATAAATGTATTCAGTTATTTTTTTTCCGCTTCATTTTTCTGCGTTGATCCAAAGCAAATATTTGAATGAACTTAATAAACTCAAAATGACAAGTCCAGAATTAAATGAAACAGAAAAAGCTGACACTATAGTTTTCTCTAAAGTCAACATTTGATTTTTGAGTGTAAACTAAACACACTAGGGGGAGCTCTACATTGGGGTGCTGATGGTAGATGACTGAACCTCCAGAGACCAGCCGCTCTTTAGGCCAAAAATGTGAGCCAAGTCAATTTCTCATTTTCCCTTTTTTAGGTGTTTTTTTTTTTTTTTAAACAAATATTTAACAAATTTGCCCTCTGTTTTTTTTTTAATTCAAATACTATATTTGATTTGACTGCATATTATTATATAGAATAACATTTCTGGGAGTAATTTTTCAATTCAGTTTGGTCAGCTATAACTCAAAAAATTAAGCATACTAAAAAAAACATCAAATATTTAAAGGTCCTTATATTATGCAAAATTGACTCTTGTGAGCTTTTAGCCATGTTATTATATTATCCTCAAAAATACCAGAAGTTATACAGTTTAATAATTTGACTTGAAGCGAGTTGAAGCGAGTAGAAGATTCACATGTTTGAGGAATCGTTCTTTATTAATCCATCTGCATCTTCAAAGCTTAGAATGCTCTGTTCCACCTTGTGATGTCATGAAGAGGTAGTTTTCAAGCTCCTTTTATCTTTAGTTTAGTTGAGATTGGCAATTCCAGGACTAAAATGATCCAACACAGTGAAGCACTTTCGGTACCATATGAATGTTTTCTGTTTGCGAAAATAACAGCCTAAATTTGAAGGATTTGTGTGTTAAACATGTGTGAATGAAACAAAACACAACTCCAGGTATGTTTTTGACAAGGAAACAACATTACAACAGCGTAACAATTCAATGCAAACACTGACTTTGATAGGACCACATGCCATTATACAGAACATTTCAGTACCACTAAATATTGTTACTATTATTACAAAACTGACATATAAATCCCACAACTTCACATAAGACTAAACCTATTTTTGTTGCATTGTGTGCACGCCTGGTCAGATGGTGGAACTCTGGACAAAGGAAGCCCCCCTCACACGAGAGAGGACGGCCGGACGCGCAGACAGCAGCAGACAGAGCCACGGACACACACATCCATATATAATGTATTCCTGTGTGTTACCTGGGCAGCAGTGGTAACAGGCTCTGAGCCCTTTAATGGGATTTAGCCCGAGGCAGTTTTATTAAGATGTCGGCTTTC
>KN502511.1:0-34669 GCA_000787155.1 Scartelaos histophorus | reverse complement strand
GAGGAGGGGGGACTGGAAATACAGTTATATATTCCAGTGAGATGTAACATATCAGATGTATTTCTTATGCTTTAAATGTTTTATAGTGTTTATCGTGTATGCACACCTGGGGCTTTGTATCCCAGGAAGCGTGAGATCTTATTTTGGCAGTGTTCCTGCTCTTCATAAGTCAATAACTGGTAAACAAACTGCCAGATAACCTGCTTGGCAGGGGTGTCCAGCACTGGGAAAACGTCCACAATCAGAGTGTCTACATTCCTGTAGCATAAATACAGTGTGTGTTAGACATCACCTGCCAGAAAATGATCAGTGATTAGTAGAAGGCTTACCTGTGCTGGAAGAAGTTCTCTAGAGCTTTGCAAATGGTGTAGCGTTCCTGGATGGTCAGAAGGTGCTCCAGCTGCTGTCCAAAAGTGCGTCCTTGAACACGGATACTGGGAGGGAGGATCTCTGCAATCCACTGCAGCGAGCTGAGCACAGGAGAGCGGGAACGCTCTGTGGGACCACTGCCACCGGCCAAGTCTGGCTCTGACAGGGTAAAGTTAGCTGGACCTTCTTCCACCACCAGAGTGGGCATAGCACCACTTCCCTGAAGCATGGAAACCACCTTCTCATGGGAGGAAGTCCTACAGAGAGGCAGTGCATATTTTAATAAACAGAATCTCATCGATCATATGACAGTAAAAAAAATACCTCATGTCCAGTCCATTAAGAAACAGAATACGATCTCCAGGTTTCAAGCCTGCCTTATCAGCTGGACTTCCTGTGTAAAAACAGTCCTCCTAGTTAAGCATTAAGATATGCATATCAAAGTCATTCACCCAACAACAACTCACCAGAAATGACAGAGTCAATCCAGACTGGAGCATGTCCTCGGAGAGTGAAGCCAAAACTCATATTACCTTTGCAAACTCTGACAGTCCTGGAAAAAGCAATAAAATGATGCTGATCTTATAATCTCAACATCAGCTCAACATGTGTTAACATGATGCCAAACAAGATATTTATGAGTCCTGGTTTTGCATGTCCCAAAGACACTCGACACAGACCTGCAGTTTGTTGAGGAGCTGGAGTGTCCAGCGATGAGAGAGGTGGTCTTCCTCACGCCTCTAGTGGGAGGGGCTGCACCTTCCTCTGCGTGGGTCCGGGGCACTGAACTTGCTCGGGTGGACACTAGGAGGCGCTCTGGGTGGTCCTCGCTTCGACTGCGGCGAAGGTGGCTGCGGCTGGGATCACTGAAGCTGCGGCCCTTGATTCGGCTCATCAGGTTTTGGGAGACGACCTCATCAAAGCGTTCCCGGTGCTTCTTAGGGATGAATATCCTGGTAAACATGTTTAGAATGGCAGGACAGATTCAGAACAAAAAAAAATCTGAATCATCAAACTAGTAATGAAACAGTTCTGAACAGTCACAATCTTTTTATATCATCTATCCAAGGTTTTGAAAAAAAAAAAAAATCAACAACAACATTGTCCTGTTGGCATATTCTTTCAGCAGCATTCTCTTAATTGGGTTGAAAATAGTAGCTACAGCCCATGTTTTCCCAGAGGAGTAGGGGGCAGGTAAAAGGTCCAAAAGCAGTGCTTGTTTATTGTCATGCATGAGAAAAGAGGGAGAGCTGGAGCATTGTCTTCTGGTCCTCTTTTGCATTAGCAGTCACAGGTAATGCCGTCTCAAATACTGATAATTCAGCATTAATCACACAACAGTATAGGACAGTGCTCTCAGTGCCAGAGTTGTTTTCTATTCTTGTAGCAAATACCTCTGTGGTCTTTACATTTTTAATGAATCATATTCATCACCATCAATATTAACAGAAAATAAAGTATTTAAAATGTCTTTCCAAAAGAAGGGAATTGATTTGAATATTTTCCTCAAAGAATAGTAAGTATAGTATGTGACAGTGCAGTGGAGACAGAAGATGGAGAAATCAGATCTCTTTGAAGGCCAAGGTCATATAACTTTTGGGGTCGAGTGCGTTTATTCTATGTAGGCCACTGAACTTCCCAGAAAAGCCATCACTGAGCCCAGACAAAACCAAACAGAATGGGGACATTTATAAAGTCTTCAGGACACGTAACTTCTGCCACAAGTGATTTAATAATAACCTGCTGCTTTTGTACCAGTTAAATTTGCATTCTCATTGTCAGAAGAATTTGCAAAACTTTCTCTTTCACTGAAGTTGGTTGTAGGCTTCGAGATGCCCTCAATTAGAAGGAGGCCAAAGGAGTCTATTATTAGAAACAGAGGAGGAGTGGATCAAGGGCAGCTTGAAAAGAAAGATGAATGACTTGTGTGATCACTATTTTTAGACTATTTTTGGCAGAACTGTGGCAAAATACTTCAAAACTATTAGACTAATTGCAAGCACATTGCTCAGTTACAACACAGCAGTAAGTGCCAGCAAGACTTACAGACATGTTGAAAAGACAATTATACAGACATGTTGAGAAGACAATTCAACGAGAAGGAAAGATCAAAACAAAGGACTGTACCGAAAGCGTCTGGCAAGGTTCCTGTCCCTTCCCATGGCCTTCCAAGCCTTAGCGAGAGCCCAAGATTTGTGATAAGTCTTGGTCCAACATTATCTTCATTATTTTGGAAAGAGACAGATGAGACTTAAGTCCAGGAGCTCAAAAATGCTTGCTGCAGACTCGGAAGGCAGCCAGATGGAGTAAAAGGGAGGGTGGGCGTTTTCCATCCCTGCACTCTTCTGAAACATCCTAAGGCATCATCAGCTGTTCAGCTTCATCGTCAGGACTTCTAGACATCCTAGTCTCCATCTCCCCTGACATTGCACCTCTGAGAGTTTAGTCAACGCGCTCCTTCTAAGCACATGTTACAGGCTGAGTCTGGGCGGTGATGAGACATCCATCATTACTGAGAGCATTGTGAGAGTGAGCTTTTCTCACAAGAGGAGAAAAGATGATGATCAGGACGTAGACGAGGAGGGAGAGAGGAGAGCCTCAGCGGGATTCCTTAGGCAGGTCACACAATGACTGAGAGGAAGAACAATAAGTAGCACCAGCACACACACGCACGCACACACACACACGCACACACGCACACACACATCACTGCATGCACACATGCACACACATGCATGCAAATGCACGTGACAGATGAGGCACTGAAAGAAGTGCTTTAAATAAACAGGAACGCTGAAGAAACTAAATTTAAGCATATGAACAAATCTCAATTCTCTTAAAAGTATGCTTTCAAAATAGATATTATTTGCAGGGGAGATAAAATAAATGTTGTCAAAATTCTTTTAAAATTTGTAACTAATGTAATTGTAATTAATGCAGAATAAGATTTAAATGGCAAATGTGTTATGGTTTGCATCAGTTAAAAATGTACTGACTGGATTCCATATAAAGCAGCACAGTTTATGACAGCCAGTCAACTTGGAATCTAAAAGAGAATTTTTCAAAGAATCAGGCTATGTATAAATAGAACACATTTGATGGGAGGGAAAGAACAATCAGACTCCAGCAGTCCAGCTGATCTTATTTTCATATGTTTTTGTGTTAGGAGCAGTAGGACTCGTCTTGTGTTTCTATTGTTTGATCTAGATTTTTAAATTAGACATATGTAAGTTTCCACTACCACATATAATAAATTTAAATTGTTGTAACTACCAGTGATGGCTCCTTTGAGAATCACCACCAAGGATAAAATATCAAGAGCTGCTTTGAATTGAATACATAAGTGAACGATACAGGCTGTAGGGATGGGATTTGCATATAAAAGATCTTAGAATAGAAGTTTCAGTAGGAGTTAAGGTGCAGGTACAATAGACCTCATTCCTCTGAATAAACAATGTATGCATAATTAAGGAAAGCTGTGGAAAACAAACATTACAAAGCATTTTTGAGAAAGCACAGGCTAAACAGCTGTGTGCGATACAGTGAGATGTGACAGTGTAGAAGGTATAGAAATGTGAGTGTGCAAAGTATTATATGATGTAAAATATCAACAATATAGATCTTATAGACTGTAAAGTTACATTATTGCAGTTATATGTAAAAGTCAATACTTACCTGAGGCAGCAGCTCATCATGTCTCCATGCATAACAGATACAAGTGGATCTATGTGTCTGTGCTGTGCTATAATTGTACATGTGTCCTACAACTACTGCTAATAGGACTGCACTTTGTGGGGAGCAAGGAATCTAATTATGTGATCCAAAGAGGAAAATCAAAGTGTGCATGGAAGACGGAGAAATAGAGCAACAGAGAGAATGTCAGAGTGAGATGGGGCGGACAAAATCTGCAGTGAAGCATTTTTGTCTTTGGATTTTGGGCTGAGCAAGAAGAAACTAAATATTTCATTACTTCTTGTATCTTTTTTTTGTTTTTTGTTTTTTTATAAAACACTATGATATGTCAATTTCTCTTTCAACGAATTGATTAGTTGTTCAGTATGTAAAAGGCCAGTGAATATAAAATTTAAAAATTCAGTTTTATTTAGTATTACAAGCAACGACTTCATTGGGTGTGCTTTTTACACAAACTGTTCCACAAGTACAATGGCATCTTATGATACTGAGAGATTGTGAGGAGATGCTTGTTTACCTCACGCTGTCGATGAGCTGCTGGTGCTCCTCTGTGATGAGGATGTCTGGCAGAGCTTCGGCCAAACTCTCCACATCTCTGTCGGCCGCGTACTGCTTCAGCACGTCAAACAGGTGCTCCTTCACATCTGCCTCCTCTCCCAACACCTCCTCCACCTAAAAATAATGCAATGTCAATTTCTTGTTTCAGCAGTCTTTCTGAGTCACTTGAATGCTTTATATGTGTGCTTCAAATTTAGAATAGTTTGTGAAATGGAAAGTGAGTTTTCAGTTAGTATGTATGAAACAAATTTGCTACAACATTTATGAGAGAAACATGTAAAGCTGCTTATTGTAATGATCATGAATGAATGCAGTATACAGTGATGTTCAAGTAATTTAACACTCATTATTCATGAATGATTCCCACCTTCTTATTAAACTCCATGGCTTTATGTGCTCGGCTGTCCCTCACGCTGTCCCCGCTCTGAGACACCACTCTCATGCTGCTGCTGAGGCGCTTGGGTCGGCGGGCCATACTGAGCACGCCCAGACGCAGAGGTCGGCCCTGGGCAGCTTTGATCATGGCTGCTGCAGTTTCATGGTGCTTGACTGGGATGCCGTTGACCTCCAGGACATAGTCTCCACCTTTGAGACCACAGAGACCAGCTGGTCCAGTGGGTGCACACTCCTCTACCATGAGGGGGCTGTCTCCCACTATAGTGAAGCCAAAACGACCATCAGGGCCTGGACTGATGTCAATCTAAGAATAACAAAGCATTGAATATAATTTGATAAGACAAAATCTGTTCTAAATTCATAAGTTGAATTGAATTTCAGTTGTAATAAATTAAACTCTAATTACTAAAATACAATTACATGTTATGAGAGATTGTTACGTAAAGTGTTGCATATAAATAAACAGTGACTTAATTTTTTGACATACCTGTTTAATCCTTGACACCACTCCAATACTTGGAGGCACTGTCTTCAGCGTCTGAGCCAAAGCGATGAGTGCTGGTGTGCTCAGGTTGGTCACATCCTGCCCTTCTATATCCACCACTTGGTCCCCTGGCTGCAGGCCTGCCAGGTAAGCACTGCTACCCTCCACCACTGATAAGATGTAACTTGGCCCAGTGCCACCAAGTCGGAAACCGAACGCTTCAGGCCAGTTCTGATTGGTTGGAGGGAGGCCTAGAACTGAGGGAGCCAAAAGTTAGTACAGTAAATTTGTGTATTAAGGGCAAACTGCTCATCCAAAACTAGGTTGCAAGATATACAATTGAGGTCACATTGTGCAGTGGTTTAAAATAGGGCAACTAATATTGGCAAAAGTAGCATTAGAATAATGTGTCAGGATTTCAATAAGATTGAAATTCAAAAGATTGAAGATTCAAATAAGGGTTATTAATATAGTAATAGAAAATGAATGTTCTGAGGCAGCAACAATGAGATGGGATGGGAAGATTTTTTTTTTTCAAATTTTCTTTTTAAAAAAGATGATTCAAAACAATCTAACAAGAGAACAATGAGGGAAACAATATACATTGCACTATAACACAAGGCAGGTCAACAGACACAAATATAGTTTAGTATTAAGACATCAAACTAAACACATCAAAACCTCTGTAACCTGCCACAGTTACAGCTTAAACTTATCTGTATCTTTTGCCTCAAACTGAGGAAAGGTTTGGACTTCTTAATACTTACAAAAATCTTTGGAGGCACTACGGGTCCCAGACTTGACGCTCTGGCGCAGGGAGAAGCGGCCCTTTCTGCTCAGAAAACGCCTCATCCTCGCCCGGCTTGCGGCAGGGCACGTTCCAGCCAGCCTTCCTTCCCCCCACCGTGGGGGTCCGCAATGTGCCCTGGGACACTCTTCTTCTGCGCCTCAGTTTTGCCTCACAGTCCCCAAATTCCTCCAACCCACCAATCAAATAAACTGCATCCTACAAGTCACATTTGTAAAAGTCTGTGTTCCAGTCTGATCAAAATCACTGAGATATGATCAAGACACGGTCTGCGGTCAAAAGAGAGCCACAGGAAAGCTGGCTCTCCATCTTGGGCCAAGCAGTCCACTCTCCACCTCAGTCCCAACCCTGTGGCTAAATGATGATCACAAATCTGGGACACGCTTACTTGGTCCTGAAACGGTTTGTTCGCAAGAAAAGGTACAGCAAAGCCCCATTTTTCTATAAATACCATCCCCTCTCTCTCTTTCTGCTGCCTGTGTGGATGGGACCCTCTCGGAGGGCTGAGGAGTGACCCAGAAACGGGCTGTACCAGCCAGGGACACTGCTCTGATTATAGCGGCTCTAACCTCAGCTTTGGAGAACCAGAGAAGATTGTGATATGTTCAAGGTCAAAGTCATACATTACAGTAACACAAGAAACAACTCTGCTTGATGGTTTTACCGCATTAATTTTGATGTCAGTAATGAAAAGACTAAGAATTACCCAATAAACTGAATTGATAAAATGTGGTATTGGCTTCATGACATGTCCTCTGAAAGGTCAGAAAAGATCAGGTAAATGTTGAATTAAGACCAATCATATGTCATTACCAAAAACAGTTATCATTACAAGAAAAAGGGGACAAAAATAGCATTTAATTTATTATCTTAAATTTGTAATACTAATACAATAATGTTTTTTCCTCATCTATTAAAAACAGAAAGTCTATCAGATGAATAATGTTTTTTGAGAATGCATAGAAGCACCTCACCACAAATGATGATGTATGTTCAGAAAGAAGATATTTTACAGCAGATTAATCAATATGTAAAAGTGGCAAATTTAATGACTTGCGGTTGAAATAACTGTAACATTTACAACCATGTTAAGTTCAAAAGACTTTTTCACTGGTCTTCATATGAACAGTTGTCCAGTTCAATGCAGTTTTCACTGTCAAACAACAAAAGTTTGTATCTCGACCTCTGGGGTTAGGACATACTCCTCTTGTTGTTGCTGCTGTACCACCTGAACCTCCTCCTCCTCCAAGTCCTGCTGTGTGGTCACTACAGTGACTGTCCCCTCTGGTGTCTCCACCGTGCCGGTGGTTCCTAGAAGCGTTCCATCATTAATAGCAGAGGCTAGAGTCATGGCTACTTGCTCGGTCAGACTCTCGGGGGTAGCAATGGTGATAGTATCTCCACAGTCAGAGATAGATAGTCCTTCCTCGTTGGCACCTGCATTACGCACAATAATCTGAGGGCTGCCTGTGCCTGCTCCATGTGACTGGCTGACAATCTGCTGTACTACTTTCATGATATGGCTACCCACCTGTACAGAAGCAAATTAAACAAAAAATAAATTAGAAACCACAATCCAATGACAAACATGGACATGAGCTATTTCGTACTGACTTCAGTCTGGTCGTCCTGAATAACTGCGATTTGTTCTCCTTGTACTTCATCAGTTTGGGTCTATCGGTAAAGAACACTTTTTACAAAACTGTGCATGTGTGTATATATCAGCAGTGAATTGCATTTCATTAAAAGTTAAATAGTTTGATTCTTTCTTAACTTGCATGATGCATCTTAGCATGTATTACAACTGCATGAACCTTACTTTGATAATATACTCCTGTGTGTCTGCTACAACAGAGGAGAACTCCACCAGGACCGCATGAGGGTCTTCTGAGATAAGACCTGCTGTGGCCTGCTGCTCACTGGAATCCTCTTTTTGGCAGCCCCCTGTTGGATAATATAAGAGGTTGCTAACTTAACACAAGACAAAAAGAGAATGCACATTTTGTATGTCTCCAGACCTTTAGCGCGCATGTGCCGATTGAGGGTCCCATGTTCAGCAAAGCCACGGCCACATTTTGGACACTTGTATGGCTTTTCTCCAGTGTGATGTCGGATATGTCGCACCAAAGAACCTTTTTCTCTGAAGCTTCTGGTGCAGTAGTGACAAATAAATGGTTTCTCGTCACCATGGGTCCGCTGGTGCACTTGTAAGGCATTCTGAACAAATAATATACATATACATATAATTGTTATTTTATTACACAGACAAAATAAAATAAACCATTTACAAAAGGATAAAAACACATTTATTACCTTAGTCTTATAACCTCTGTCACATTTGTTGCAGTGATAGGGTCTTTCATCTGAATGGGCTCTCATGTGCTCTCGAACATGTCCAATGGTTTTGTAGAGCTTCCCACATTCCCCACACTTGTACCGTCTTTCACTGACATGGACTTCCATGTGTTTTTTCAGTAAGTAACCAGACAAAAAATCTTTCTGACAGATGGTGCACTTGAACGGCTTGTACCCTGTCAGGAAAAAACATCAGAGGAAAAAAAGTAAGTTGAAGAAAGTTTTTTTTTAATCAATAATGTCTATAATCTTCTTACCCAAATGACCCTTAACATGAAAGCGTAGGTAGTTAATTCCCTTAAAAGTACGATCGCAGTGGGGACATTTGTGTAGTTTAGATTTGCTACCTTCTCCATCCACTTCTCCATCATCAGCCTCCTATGACAAATAAAAATAGTAACTGGATATGGAGTCACATAATATAATACACTTATCAAGTTAGCAAAGAACTTATAAACAAATCATTACAATCAAGCAGGGTGCTCTGTAATAGGATGTATGCATTTATAGTAAAATAAAAGACAAAAAGATGATTTCAATCAATTAAAATGTTCTTACTTCAGCATCCACATCCATTAGTTCATCTTTGACATGGATCTCAGTAATATTCTCTGCAGTTTCAGGGCAGACAGAGATGACTTTAGTTATTCCCTCTGGCTCCTGTGAAGTCTCTTCCACCACAGTTTCTTCAGTTTCCAAAGCAATGCCAGAGTTTATGATTGCCTGACAGATGAGGCTGTCACCTGCTGCTGCTGCTGCTGCTAATGCTTCTGCTTGTGACTGCTCAACCATAACCTAAAAACCGACAAAAAGGAATTACACAAAATTTACAGCAACAGATGAAATGGATGTTGCAGTTTTTTTTAACTAACTTGTTGTTCCTGAGTCGTTTCATCAACCGCCATAGTAATGTGAACCTGATGAAGGACTTCCTGGGATCCCATTTCAACCACATTGACCACAGCTGTCTGCGTCCCTAGATCCGCATTCTCATTCTCTTCACTTGGCTGCTGTTGGACTACAATCACTTCTTGAGGTTCAGTTGTAGAGTCGCGATCAGTATCCACTCCTGCGTCGGTGTAGAAAAATTTTAGTCAGTATAGACTGACAAAACCATTACTAAGAGATAACTTGATAGAATTCTTTCTTAATCACAAACCTACCTTTACGTGCACCATCTTTGCTGACAAGTATTTCCTTATACTGAACAAAGCGAATCTTTTCTGTGCAAGGAGTAAGCGACTTTAGATGTCTTGTGAGAGCCCCAGATTCTCTAAAGGACTGACCACACAAGTTACACCGATAAGGTCGTTCATCTAAATAGAAAAAATGTCAAGTTTTTTTTAAATACTAAAAAAAATGTCACTTAGTAGGTTATTCTTTTACCTGTATGACGACGATTGTGTCGGATTAGGGAACCTTTAGTTCTAAAAGAGGTATTGCATAATTCACATTTAAAGTTTTTCTCATCTGTGTGTGTTTTCAAGTGGGTTCTTAAGATGTTTAGCTGTCAATTAAAAATAATTTCAAGATGAGTGAAAGCACTACAGGTTGTTAGTCAAGTACAGCAGTGTATTTAACTCACAGTCTTGAATGTTTTCTCACACACACCACATAAATAACGCCCTTCAGTGTTGACAGTGTAATCATTTTTGTCAGTCTCAGCACCACTGTCAGACGGGGACCTATCCGTCCGATGTAACTGGTTGGTGGCTTTATGCGAAGGTCTTTTCCTTCTTTGACCACGACCCAAGATGTTATCATCTGTTTAAAATAAATTAAAAAATGTATTGTATAGCCTATGAATGATGATCACATAATTAATGTTAGTCATACTTTCAAGTGTTTTCACGTTTGGATAGCTTCCATTAGATTCAGCCACCTATAAGAAGTTTATGTTAAAGTTATATAGACAATTATATAATAGTTACATAAGTATACAATACAATATTTGTGTCATTACTTCTTGGTTGCTGGTATCCCGTTTGCAGTTCTTGTGCAACTTGTGCTGGATGAAAGCATCCAGAGTGGAAAACTCGGCTTGACAGCGTCCACATTTATGCACGTCTTCATCTGCGTAAACAACATATCAAGGGGTAAGGGGCAAAGAAAAGTTTATGTTTAGTTAATGGACGATATTAAGATTGACTATTTATCTACTCCTTTAAAAGCATGAGGCATTAGCTTTGTTTTGCTAGTGTCTGCTAGCTTAGCCGGCGCATTTGTGATGATAGGGTTGTTAAAGCAGGCCAACGGTAAATAAATATATGGTAGTTGGCATTTTACATTAAACAACTGACCCTCATCTCCGAGACTGGTGTGAATGGTGATCGTCTCATTGCCGTTTTTCGTTTCCTCCGTCTCTGTTTCTGCCGTATTATCATTTTTTACACTCATGTCGTTCGGATCCCTGTCGCAACGCTGCTGCGGAAGGAACATGGCGGATTTACGACTACGTAGTCATAACAACCCTGAGCTTCATCAATGGGCTTTCTGCACGTGTTTTCTCGGAGCAAATTGTGTATAATATGAGAGTCTGCTAATAATCAAATAAAAATATCCCTACTATTGCTATTTATGGTTCAAGGTTTTGTGTGGGGAATAGTTGTACTTGTATTGTGCCATGACAAACAGCAGGCGGTGCCACTGTCCGGACATGTCCCGGGCTACTGAGACCGGTCAGAAAATCTATAAAGAAGAACGTAAGAAGAGCAATGGCGTCTCACTTCAGCGGTGTTTTACAGCTGACAGACTTGGATGATTTCATCACACCATCTCAGGTACTCGCTGTGTATTTACGGTATAGCTAATTTAATAATGTATGTGCTCTGTAGCAGAAGTCTAACCCGCGTACTGCTATAGCTAAACATAAGAGTGTTTCACATTATCTCAAGATGTGAGGTGGTGTGGGTCATGTTTGTTTTTTACTTGTCATTGTGACTAAGCTATAAAACTGAGGTGCTGGTTCTACGTTATTGGTCACTAAAATGATACAAACAGGCTACTTTACTATACCTTCAAGGCTACTCATTACTTACTGAACATATAATAACTAAAACAACATTTACTAGAGAAACAAAATGGGTTTTGCAATAAGACAACAATGTTTGCTATTATTATTATATGCTATTCTTAGGATGAGAGTTGCATCACAGCACATCATCAAGTCTATATTTATTGAGTCCCAGTTATTCTTAGTGGATAGACTTAGACAAACTTTATTGAACCACAAGAGGAATTACTTGGACACATTAGCTCATATACCATAATATTGTAATTACATAAGAGAAAACATATAAATAGTAACATTAAATTCTAAATAAGTAGCAAAAATAGCAAGAGGCTGGTGTCGAATCAGCGATAATTATATTTATGTTGTACTTTTTCACAGGAATGTGTCAAACCTGTGAAAGTAGAAAAGAAACAAGGAAAATCTGTGGCCAAAATCCAAATAGAAGATGATGGCAGTTATATCCAGGTCAATCAGGTATGTGAATAGAAACTTTGGTGGGGATATTATATAATGTAAAAACTATTTCTTTCGTTACTAATTTAGATTCTTTGTTCTCTGTTGATGCGTTTCTGATTATTTGATGTAGGATGGTGGGAAACAGAAGCTAGAGAGAGCCAAGATCACGCTCAATGATTGTCTGGCCTGCAGTGGTTGTATCACTTCAGCTGAGAGTGTCCTTATTACACAGCAAAGCCACGAGGAGCTTTTCAAGGTGCTTCGCAACAACAAGGTATACAAACTAAATTTCATGTATATGCTGAATGTTTTTGTTTAGGTTAGTGTAACTAAGTGCAGATGAATTTTTCATTAATTAGATCAATGAAAAAGAGCAGAAAGTGGTTGTGGTGTCTGTATCACCACAGTCGAGAGCATCCCTCGCTGCACACTATGGCCTCAGCAGTAGTGAGACGGGCAGAAGACTTACTACATTCCTTAAAAACTTAGGTAATAATGTCTACTCTCTAATAATTTACAAAAAGCTCAAGTCATGAGACTAACTTAAATAATGGATGTGTCTCAGGAGTACACCATGTATTTGACACTAGCTTTAGTCGGACATTCAGTCTTCTGGAGAGCCAGAAAGAGTTTGTGGAGCGCTTCCAGAGAAAGGAACAAGATTGCAAAGCTCTGCCTATGCTGACATCTGCATGTCCAGGTATTGCATGATTTAGATTAATTTGCTAAACATTTTCTTTTATTATCTTTATTCAAATGTATATGTCTTTTGCTTTGACTAGGATGGATATGTTATGCTGAAAAGACACATGGAGAATTTATTCTTCCATACATTAGCTCTACTCGGTCGCCTCAGCAGATGATGGGATCGTTAGTTAAATGTTATTTTGCTGAACAACAGGTGTTTGTTATGCCCTTTTTATACATAAAAACATACATATATGCATTTACACATTTTAATAATTCTCTTTGTCTTTACCAGGGGCTAAGTCCCCAGCAGATATACCATGTGACAGTCATGCCGTGCTTTGATAAGAAACTTGAAGCTTCAAGGCCAGATTTCTACCTAACAAATGATGAGACTCGAGAAGTTGATTGTGTCATTACTTCAGGTCACTAGTCTTCCCTTTAATCTCCATGCAAAATTTGATTGGTAAAATAAAAATTCTAAAAATGCTTTATTCCTTATAGGTGAGGTTCTTAAAATGCTGGAAGAGGAAAATGTAAGTTTAAATGATGTGACACCTACGGCACTTGATATTCTGTAAGTTTTAGGTACTTTTTTAATTGCATTTATTTGATTAATGATTGATTGATTAATGATTGATTATTATTGAAATATATTTCGATGTGTAATTGCACAGGTTCAGTAATGTGAGCGGGAATGAGTATTTGAGCCATGCAGGTGGCAGCTCTGGGGGTTACCTCCATCATGTTTTTATTAATGCTGCTAAACAGTTGTTTGGAGAAGAGATTAAGGAGCTCACATACAAGACCCTTAGGTAAGTATGAGTGAAAGAGACTTGTAATATATAATGATCTATAACTGACAAGAAATTCCCCGCACAGAAATAAAGACTTCCAGGAGACAACTCTGGAAAGAAATGGTGTTGTCCTGTTGTCATTTGCTGCAGCTTATGGTTTTCGCAATATTCAAAATCTTGTGCAAAAACTCAAAAGAGGAAAATCACCGTATCACTTTGTTGAAGTCATGGCCTGTCCCTCAGGTGAGACTTGTATATCTTAGACTACTTCAAGTCTGAAATGATAATTACACATAAGTCCAACTGTTTTTCAAACTTCTATTACTATACATATTTTAGGTTGCATCAATGGTGGTGGACAAGTGAAACCTTCATCAGGTCAAAACCCGAAGGAGCTTCTCCAAAAAGTGGATGAGCTGTACAAAGCAGATCTTCCAGTGGTGCCTGAGGATGACACACGTGTGTCTGAGCTGTATGAAACATGGCTGCAGAGTGTAGGCAGTGAAAAAGCCAAGGAGCTGCTCCACACACAGTATCACACAGTGGAGAAGATGACAAATGGACTCACCATGAAGTGGTGAACTAACTACACCTGTCTGAATCTGATCTGAAAACATAATGTCACCATCAGTATATTTCTAACATATGTAACCAATAATATGCATTTCACTTTTGGAAGGGACCAGATGAGATCTTGACTAAGATCACACAAGTGGCAATTTATGTGAATTTGTATGGATATTTTTGTGTTGTGTATTTATGATAAAATGAAAAACAAAATAATATATTTTTGAATAAAGGTATTACAGAGGTAATACAGAACTTTATTAACAGCATAGTCTATCATTTACAGAAGTGGTGTAATTTATGTACATACATTGATAAATTGTTAACTTTAATAGGCAACAAATAAGTTGAGTAAAATTAATAGGTATTAAAACATGGTTTACACCAAATAACAAATTTGTGCATCTTATAAGAATCATCTTAATCATTTCAGACAGACCTGAGGGACCAATCTCAATAATTCAGATAAGCATCTTAAATCTGTGATTTATAAGATGACAATAGTGGCACACAACCCTTTGAGTGGCTATAAAAATGACAGCACAGCACATGCCCACAGGCTTGTGTCTTACTGAACTGGATCATAATTTATATTGCAATTTATAGTCACTAAACTATTTGTCAAGGTCTGAGAAGTCCCCACTCCAAAGCCAACATTGCATGAGGAGGCAATCTTTCCTTTGGCTTTTTAAAATTGTCTTTCTCCTTACGCAGAACCCTTAAAACCTCTACAGGATCTGTCTTTCCAGTGAACTTTTGCACTCCCTCCTCTCTGTTTAAAAAGATTTAAAGCTTACATTTTACAGATGCATTTGGTTCATTTAAGATAGTGTGATACTTACGAAAGACGGAGAAAAGGGTTGTAATCAAATTCATCCATTAGAGTTGATGGCACAGTGGGTTTGTCATCATCATCTCTTGCCTGTTAGAAGAAAAACATTACAAATAAAATGTTTTCATATTGGCTATGCAGACAGACATACCCTGGCCCAGCTCAACATTTCTTTGACTTTCTCATTTTCAGGCTCCACTAGCATGGCAAACTTCAAATTCTTTATGGTGTATTCATGTCCACAAAAGACTTTCTACAACACAAGACACAGAAAAGAATTGTACAAACGATCAATAGTCAGTGCCTTCATTGTTCCTCATGACTCAGTCTCTGGTTGAGGTCACCTTACCGTATTCTGTGGAAGAGAGCCCAGTACTTGTGTTAGGTTATGATACATTTGCTCGGCTGTTCCCTCACAGAAACGTCCACACCCACCAATAAATAGTGTATCTCCTGAATAAAAGGCATGAAAAAGACAGTTATTTAGCTTATAAGTGGATTGTCCAGTGTGTTATAAAGACATACCTGTAAACACTGCTGGGGCATCGGTGCACTCATCCTCCCAGACAAAGTAGCACATGTGACCAGAGGTATGGCAGGGAGTGAAAAGGCACCTGACATTGATAGAGTTGAACTGCAAAGTGTATTAAATGAGAGTGCTTTTACTCTTGTACTACATGAAGATGGTGCATAGTACAGTTACCTTGAGTTCCTGAGTGTTGAACACCTTATCTGTGAGGCCCCCGATACGCTCATCTCCTCCATACACCTTCAGATCTGGAATCTCCTTCACAAGAGCCTCATTTCCTCTGGCATGGTCCCTGAGTGTTACAAACAAGAACACTTAAAGCACTACTAAAGGTTAATTCTGGGATATTAATCAAATAAACTAACCAGTGATGATGTGTCGTGAGAACAGCTCTCAAAGACAAGCCCTCCCTCTTCACAATTTCTAGTAGCTATGAAAGATGCAAAAGAATGTTTCATATTATTAGTGCAATTATCAGCACCAACTAATGTTATAGTAGATAAATGTTGTAATGAGTGTGTAAGTTGCCCTTACTCTGTGGGGGACAGCTGGATCCACGGCCAGAGCCAGTTTACTCTCCTCCTCTATGACCAGATACATGTAGTTGTCCTCCAAGATGGAAATCACCTTTACCTTCATGGCACCGGTCTCCCGCACGCACACAGTCGTACACGGGCCTTTGGGAAGATGTTGGATTGGTTTGTGAATATTGTTTCTGTCATCTACACTAAAGCAGCTCTGCAGTGTGTCAGTATGTGCCGTAATATCAGTCAGTAACAGAACTGAAGCAACCAAAAGCTCGACAAAGGGAAATAAAGCAGCAGGTTTTGCCCTGGTCATAAAGTGTGCATGTCCATAAGCACTGGCCTTATGCAGGAGGATGCGCGTGTGTCCTGATGCGCGCAGTGTCCGTCTACATTTCTGCTCTCGCTCTGTTGTGTTTATGCTTGTGATAAAGGAAGTTAGAGCGACACCATCAAACCCAGGCATTTTTAATCGAATCAGATGCATCAAACCGCACAACTTTATTTTCTAGTATTCACGTTTACAGAAAACGTTACTATGGCCCAAATACTCAGTTATATACAAAAATATATTAAGACTTAAGTAATTTTTCCCCCCCAATGATGACTCCCTCCTCCCCTGTGGCTTTTGTGAGTGTCTATTCATAACACAATGTGTCCACACATTTGGAAAATAAAATACATCAATCAAATTTCAATTTTACATGTACATCAAGAGTGTTTAAAGGAAATGGGCTTTACAAATCAGACATGTCTGACATTATATTTGTACACATTATATATAATTTGTTAACAACATCTCTGTATTGTTTATTGTTTTTATAACCTAAATTCTTGCATAAAATCATTTTGTACACCTATTTTTATACCGTATAGATCAAACATGATACTAATGGTCTGCATACTGAAAACTATCAATGTGAAATAATAACTAATAGACCTCCTTGCAAAGCAGATGATGTTAACAGTGTATGTAGTGAACAATTGTCCAGTTATCACTCCTTAGGGACACGGAAAGAGTCCTTCTCTTTACGAAGACTTCTCATGGTTTCCACTGGACTTGTTTGTTTAACGTGATCCTGCACAGTCTTCTCTCTTCAAGGATTGAGGCAGTGAAAGATTTATTTAAAAATAATATAAAAATTAATAAATAAACTTTTTTTGTACGTACTTGACTCTCATGAAAGGGTTAAAAGTAAATTCATCAGCCAAAGTAGAAGGGATGGTTGGTTCACCTTTGTCACATTTCTCCTACAGAAAATTGAAAACACAAAACGACAGAAGTTAAGTTAATTGATGAAAAGCTCTTGACTGGTTTCATGCATGACACCATATACAGTACGTGCCTTTGCCCATGCAAGTTTTTCCCGAATAACTTCATTGTCTGGCTCCACGTGGCGTGCAAATTTCAAATTGTTGACAGTGTACTCATGACCACAGTAGACACGCTGGAACAAAAACAGTTTTTTTTCTGTGCAACATTTTAAATATAAAATGTAAAATAACAGAAAATTTAATTACAGTTTCTGGAGGGAGGGATCCAAGAATATCAATCAAAGCTCTGTACATTTGCTCTGCTGTTCCCTCAAAAAATTTACCACAACCAGCAACAAACAAAGTGTCACCTACAAACAAGGATAAAAATCAATGCATTTAGCATCTGTATCTGTTTAGATAACTGTTTGTTACTCTGACATACCTGTGAAAATGGCAGGGGGGTCGCTACTGTTTTCTTTGGTCACATAGTAGCATACATGACCTGTAGTGTGGCACGGTGTATGGAGACATTTAATATTAAGAGATCCAATCTGAAAAACAAAAACATGCAACAAAGGGATTCCTGCAGAACATTTGTAGAATGTGTAGTATAAGGATGTTTTACTTTAAACTTGTGAGAATCTGGAACTTTCTTTGTAATTGCATCAACCCTGTCGTCAGCTCCATACACCCTGAGACCTGGCATCAACTTCACAATTTTCTCATTACCACCTGCGTGGTCCCTGTAAAGAGTGTGTTACTCTGACTGTTATTATAGTTATAAAAATTACACAGCAATTACAACACAATTACAACCAATAAAGTCTGAATAATTCAGTTGATCTATGAATACTGTGTGTATAACCAATGAAAATGTTATCTGACCGGTGATAGTAATATCAAGTAACCTCTCTAAGGAAGATCAATATTTAATTAGTACAACACCCAGTTGTGTTGAAATGTATAAATAAGGAGATATGTATTCTATTCATAACTATTTATGTTATGAGTTAACCCTACCAATGGTGATGTGTGGTCAAAACAGTTGTGAGCTTAACGCCATGTTTTCTGACAGCTTCCACAACCTGTAAAAGCAGCGGGTGAATGGGAAATATGTTTGAGCTGAGTTAAATTAATTCAATTAATGAGGATGAATAAACAAGGAAATATAGCAAAACCATACTTTTATAGGCTCGGCAGGGTCAACAATGGCAGCCTCTCTTGTGTCGGGGTCTATAAGCAGGTACATGTAGTTGTCAGAAAGTGCTGGGATTAGTTCAATCTTCATATTTGCTTGTTCCACCAGAGAGTTTTTCCTGACAGTGTGAAGCAGAGCAGCTGCCTGGGCCTGGACTTCAAATGGGGCTTCAACAGGAGGAAAAACAAAACAACACAACATTAACCATTAACAGAGTTACAATCCAGTTAGCTTCGCTAATGCTCCAGTCTAGCAAAATTTAAATAACCAAATGCTGACAAAGAATGACTCAGCTAAACCAACATCCTTGTACTGACAGCCCAATGTGCCTTCAGGAGGTAAACATAACTCAATGGTTTCCAACATAAACAAAGCGCTCAGGATGGTAAAAGCTAAACCTCTATTCAGTAAACTACGTACCAAATTTCAAGGCTGTCACGGTTCCTACCAGAGTGCATGCACTCCTTACCAGTGTCTTCAATAACATAACAGTGCCAATAGTCTTATCATATCATTAAAACCAGAAAAGTTCGGTTTTGGTGCAGTTGTTCCGGATCCGCCTCCTTTTCAACTTTGACCTCCAAGACTCCACCAATCAAAATCGAGGGTGTGATTTAAGAAGGCGAGAAAATCATTCTTCAGAGCAATTTACTACACCAGAGTTTTTATCAGATCACGTAAACACTTTGTTATCAGTTTTAGGATGAATATAGTCAATATAACATATCTTTTGTGTTTACGCATAAAAGTATTTTGTCCTTTTGCGCGTACCGTAGGTTATTCTAGTTAACTATGTGGGAGTGTATGGGTCAAAGTTTGGTTTGACAGGAGCAGACTGCTTCAGAGTGGCATAAACTGACAGTAAACTACAATGGCAGCAAGAAATATCAGTAGGTTTTGGGAATGGGGTAGGAAAATAATTTGCGTTGGACGAAACTATGCAGATCACGCCAAGGAGCTGAAAAACGCCATTCCTACGGAGCCCGTCCTTTTTCTGAAACCGCCGACAGCCTACGTGAGAGAGGGGTCCCCCATCCTAGTGCCACTGTACTCCAGCAACCTGCACCATGAGGTGGAGCTCGGGGTGGTCATAGGCAAAGGAGGCACCAGCATCCTCCAGTCTGAGGCTATGGACCATGTGGCGGGATATGCCTTATGCCTGGACATGACCGCCAGAGACATCCAGGACGAGTGCAAGTCCAAAGGTCTGCCCTGGACCATGGCCAAGGCTTTCAACACGTCTTGCCCTGTCAGTGAGTTCATCCCCAAAGAAAACATCCCGGATCCTTCAAAAGTCAAGCTGTGGCTCAAGGTCAATGACCAGCTACGACAGAGCGGCTGTACGTCTCAGATGATCTTCTCCATCCCGTATCTCATCAGCTACATCAGCGACTTCATCACCCTGGAAGAAGGAGACCTCATCTTGACTGGGACCCCCAAAGGCGTCTCCGCTGTGCAGGAGTATGACGAGCTGGAGGCCGGAATAGAGGATGTTGTGACCATGTCGTTTAAAGTAAACAGACCAGGACAATAATCAACCACAAGTGTGTAGTTCTCAGACTGCTAAACAATATGACGTTGCTGTCAGAGGCTCCAAATAAATGTGTAAATGACAATATGGTAGTGTCACTTAGTGTCCTACAGGTGGCAGCAGTCTCTCAGGTCTTTTGTCCTTTCATACTTCTGCTGCTGTCCTACTGTTACCCTAGTCTAATGTTGTGTCACTTTCATTGTTCGTCTGGGCTTTTGTTTAAAGGTGTTTTATACAATGTGAAAAGTATTGGACAAAATAATTAAAGAAAATACTATTTCAGGATTTTGTTGGAAGCATTTTTGTCATATCATTTTAAGTGGTGACCATGAGTGTTTTTAGTGATTTCTCTGTTTTCATAATAATTCACTGAATTAATCTGTTTAACAAATTCAAACCACATTCTTGTAAGACAGTTGAGCATCTGGCCCTGGTTCCATTTCAGTTCTCCCACAGGCCTCTCTGTTTTCAGGATCAATCAGAGCCTGTCAGTCTGTCCCGGGCCGGTCTGCTGTAACCTGAGTGTGTACACATCATCTCTCCACACCTGAAGGCACGTTATCTCTGGGATTCACACAGCACTCAAGCCCCGGTCCTGAAGGCGCCCTGGGCTCATGGTGTCCATCACTGAAACATGTATGGCAGTTCAATTGGACGTGGTATCAAGGGATGTAGGTGGACTCTCAAACCAATCATCCTGTGAGAATGTGAATTTTTTTTCAATCATGAACATTGTCTCATTGAGCCTGCCTTTGTAATGGCTTCAAAGCTCCACCTCAGCACTGGTGTAGTGATCTCCACATTAAGCACAATGTTGTCACCACACAGGCCTGGGAAGGTGACACTTGGGCTATGATGTCACTTGAAATTAAAACGCCGAAACTAAGCCAAGCTTGGATAGAGTAGGCATCCTTTCATGAACACTGTACATTTTATACTCACTCACTAATCCCAGCAAAGAGTTCCAGACAAGACTTCCAACAAAAGAGAGAGTGAGAAGCAGGAAAATGAGACATATTTCACCTTCTTTGGTGTGTTTTATGTGACATGTGGCACTATGACAACACTGATTTATAGCCACAGGCTCAAAACGGAGTAGAGCAAAAGGAACCGTCTTCTTTGAGGCTACTAGGTCAGATCCTCGGTTTGTTTTGGAAAAAGCATACTTGACACATTTCTCTGAATAACAAAATACTATGGTGACTCTTGTACATGGTTTCTTATCAATAAAAGAAGTTAGACTTTGCAGAACTGCTGGAAATGTAATTTTGTTCTATTTATATTCTGTCTTACAATCACAATAGGTTCCAGATTTTTATAACCCGAGCAGAATTGGATATTGCAAATGAAAAGTATCCATGCATGAAGGCCAGGTGCACTGACTGCTGTGTGTTAATGTCCATCTGAAGATGCAGGTGGAAAGGCAACATGGGTAATGTTCAATGGAACATAAAGTGTGTAATTGTTAATGTAGTGCCTAGTGATTTGAATTTAAATGGACTCACAAATTCAAGTACAATGGCAATTTTTCATTTAATTTTCCTGAAATTATAGCCTAATCTGGCCAAGTGCTTTCAAACATAATCAGTTTTGTAAAGTTCCTATAATAAATCCCATGTCCTTGAAGGTTTCCCACTCACATTGTATAGAATTATTCCATGCAATTGAAAAATCCCTCATACCCAGATTACTTTCCCATCAATTAACGTTGGAGTCAGGACTTAACGGCGCACAGTGAGGCCCCAACCGCAGAGGAGCGAGAGAGAAATCCCCAAGCATTACTTTCCTGAATTATTGTCGGAGACTGTGGTTTGGGTGAAAAATGTAGGAACCATCTTCATCTTGTGGCAAACCACTTTTAACACTGTAATCCTCACTGTTTTATCTCCTCGGTCCTTATCCTTCAGCACAGCACTGGTCCCCTCCCTCCAAATGTTTCCCATTACTTTGCCATGTGCTTGTTTTTTCCCTAAATAACAGCCACCTCACCAAACCCTCATCACCTCTAATCTCACAAATTACCAGTGGCCCTGTAATACCATCCTCGTCGGGCCATTTTCATTCAAGCAAACAAATCCACCATGAGGAATTGATGGTATGGCCTGAAATTGTGGTTTGAAATGTTTGGAAACTGCTTTTAGAGTAAAGGTAAACAAATGACTATTCCCAGTAAGAGGAGATTTACAGACTTAAGTATTTTGCAATTTTAAATCATTAAAAAATGTTAACTTTTTATTTTAAATCGTGCATATAACTTAGGATTTGTTTATTAGTATTTACTTAGTATTAGACTGGGTTGGCCATTATTACTTGGAGTGTTCTGCAAGATTTTTTGACACTCAACAGAAGCTAGATAAATGTGCCTATAAATATAAAAGATAAGAGATTTAGTCATTAGACAAATGTGAATGGACTGCTTTGCCCACAAGAAATCTATACCAAGTTTATAACAAGTTTGTTCGATTTGTATTATAAATGATATGCTCAAAATGTATGCATCTTTAAAACAGCATCCACAATATTCTAGATATTTTGATATTTTGCCCATTTCTATTAGTATTATACTATTCTGCAATTTGCATAAACTCCATAAAGCTACATCATTACTCCTTTAAACCCAAGGTGCGCGATAATAAGCCTTCATTATTAACACAAACGGCACATATTTTTGCCTTGTCTTACTTGTGTCTATATGTAGGTTCCATCCACATTTATTGTCACATCACTGCCGTGTGTTAAGCGACAACTCGAGATCAAAGTTGGTGCTCTGCTGGTTTAATGAGCCATAGTGACGGGGCCGTCCTGACACAGTCAAACCAACACTTTCACCATATGGCCGACTGGAGTCTTTAGTCTGTTAATGGCGGCTATCAGAATAACTGGTAATAGCAAGTCATAAAAGTAGTCACAGATGAAGTGAGACGAGTGCTGTTACTTTTTAGTGTGGTCCATGCCAGACGTATTAAACCAGGACTTGAAAACCTAAAAGCAATACCAAATAGAAAAGGTGTAAGTATTGTGATGTTGAAGAGCTTTACACAACTGGTACTCTGCAAAATCCCTATGTCTAATATTCAGAGAAGGCTCTTTGCTGACATCTTTTTAGAATATTTATAATTACAGGCTGTGGTGACTGCATGAGGTGGTCCAGTGAGAGGAAAAGAGTGTGAGAACCAGCCAACAAAGTGCGTATCAGTATAAAAGAACAAAAAATATTAACAACAATAACATTCAATGCAATGCAATTCAGCAAAGGTTTGTACAACTTAAGTGGCTGAGGTATTTTTTCAATCCTTAAAATACAGTATAAAATGTTAAAAGTCGTAAAACATCGACTGCCACAGTTAAATAATTTGAAATGACAATGACATTTTTGATAAGAAACCTTTATCCACAGTATGTTTTATCAGGACATAACAATACTATATACACACATAATCAAAATATATTGTGTAACATTCATTTGAATATGAATGGCTCCAAATGATAATCACAGGTCATAAAGAAGTAACAGTATATACACCAGTATATACAAAATGCTCTGTATGATTTAACTATGTACACTTGAGGTAACAAAGGGCATTTCAGTCAAAAATATAGAGTAGTTTGAATAATACTGATAACAGCAAAAATAGTGGTTTGCAGTTTGAACATTTGTGTCAATGTCTTGTCCATGGTCACTTTGTAATAAATACACAAAAATACAAAATCATTCTACAGCTTTAACTGTATGGGTATTTTGGTAGATCATAATGTACATACTGTCTGGTTCAATGTTCAGTATCTCCACAGAGTGTATGAGGAAAAATGGTTAGGATTTGGTCAGACAATCTCCAAAACCACTGATCTTCATTCGTCATTTGTCACTTAATTTGTGCTGTGTTCACTTCCGCTCTATGTCCCTGAGAACACCGGTCACTTATAAATGAACCCTGAATGTAAATATCATCATTAGTCCCATCCAAAGTTCTGTTTGCTCATGTCATAGAACAGCTGGTTGTACGGTCTGTAGAAGTCTCTAAGTCTTTGCAGCACATCAGTGGGGATGTCAGGATGGGGTCTGCCTTTTGACTTGCCCAGACAGCGAGGCCTACTGCTCCCCTCGGGCTTCTTGAGACACGGGAAGCCTTTGGTCTCATTAAAATAAAAATGTTTGTCCGATACAACTCTTTTCAGACCTAGAAAGTCCTGCACCCGGCCCATCTCCCCGGCCGGGTCAAACACTAGCCTCTCTCCGCTCACAAAGAGGAAGAGGTTACGGGGAAAGTGCTGGAGCCAGTGGTCCATGTGTTTGGCGTAGAGGCCGATCTGCACTGCACTCCACGTGGTGTCGATCTCTGAGCTGGAGGAGTTCTTAAAGGCCAAGCTCTGGAATGAGGGAAGTCCCGGGTTCTTGGTCAAAGTTTGGGTGTAGTCTGATATGGCTCTGGTGACGGGGTCCCGCACCACCACGATGAGCTTGGTCTGACAGTTCATGGAGCAGATGCGAGCTGGAGCTTCTTTAGTCACAAAGTAGCTGGGGGTCTTCTCCATGGTGATTTGACCGTCCAGTGTCCTCGGCATCAAGTTCCTAAATGAGAAAAAGTAGACACAGTAGGAAATAAATACACGATAAAATAGAGTATGCGTCTATTAAAGGTGCACTGCATAACTTTTCTAGTTTGGGGTTACTTTTCATAACCCCAGCTTGTTTCCATGGAGATAATATTTCTTTACCCGAAAGGTTTCACAGTATTGCATTAAACTTACCTATGTGTATTACTGCTCAGAAATACTATGAAAAATATACATATAATGAGCTCACCCTTCCACAGATCTAACCTGTAACTTGGCTGGACACATTATGGGCTTTGTTTAAAGTTTAGTATCAGGGTAATATCACCCTGATACTATAACAATTAACTTATGGTTCTAGTCATTTGTCTTTTAAATACAAACTATTTATTTACTAGTGTGAAAAATATTGGGTCTCCCTCCCCTGGTGCCTACGTCACCTCCAGCAGGCCACTCACAATAGGCCTAATGAGTCCCAGCCACAAAACCTCAAGAACCTCTCAGTCCCTCAGCCGCCTATAAGAGCAGAGCTCTCCCCATCAGCACCTTTACCAGCCGACCCTATCACAGGCATGAATACTATGACCACATACTTATCTTGGTACTTGGGAATTTTCTTAATTACAAGTATTAAAAACTAAAAACTACACACAACCAAGAAAGCTTAAGAACAAACTGTAAGCAACACAGATATTTTTTATTACACTCCAGGAATCAAACCTGTGACCCACACTGAGGCATCACAAAACACTGCAGCCACATTTAGTGTGCTGAGCTGAAACTATGTGAAACAGACTTGTGGTATATCTGGATTTTGTACATGACAAGTGAATAATAGACACAGTTAATTAAGTGCCATGTCTGTAGTTAATTTGCCAAACACAGTTTTTACTGGAAACAAAAGCTTTAAAGTGGTTTCCTTCAAATAAACACAATATGAGCCTGTGTATTTTCCAGTTGTCAAAGAACAGAAAAGCTCTTCAGAAAAGTGGAAGATTTATGGATGAATATTGACCATAAGTGTTACCAGTAATGTTCTGTATGTATTATGTACAAGGTCATGGCTCAAAGGTTTATTTG
Source organism: Scartelaos histophorus (assembly GCA_000787155.1). Lineage (NCBI taxonomy): Eukaryota > Metazoa > Chordata > Actinopteri > Gobiiformes > Gobiidae > Scartelaos > Scartelaos histophorus. The sequence continues at coordinate 8,981 of KN502511.1, read as the reverse complement.
CACAAATGGAAATGAATGGACATGCACCTGACTTGACTTACTTTGAAATTTAGGATAAATCTGGATTTTAGTCAGACATCATCAGGGCAAATGTTTTAGAATTATATTGTGAGCGAAGCTGCCCTGAAGAAGCTGATAAAAATAGTTTTATAGGGCATTAGGCAGTGGTTTAGTGTGATTTTAACTGCCTGGACTAAGTCTGAGGTTTGTCGGAGATCATTATAGGCCAGATTCAAACTCATAAAATGTATTTTAGCTCTGAGAAAATCTTGTTTTCAAATTATAAAAATTTGGGGACGGAGTTTTATTCTTGGCTTAGCAAACATACAAATCTCCCAAGTACAGTATGATGTGCCTGCCTGGGTGTGAGCACTGGCATTTCAATCACAGCTGAAGCAATGAACTTTGTATTCTAAAACATTTTATTTACTTCCTGTTGTTTCTAAGTTCAGAATTTCAATGAGTGGGTCCCACAAAATGATTAAAAAATATTGTTATCATTGATGTCCAAATCAAAGACATTCTAGGAGTAAATTTTGAGTTGCCCATTTATTTAGAACTAAGACTTTGCAAATCATCACATTAAATGATCCCTATAATAAAGACTTTTAATTGATTTATAACAAAATAAAGGAGGTCTAAATGGCCTCCCCCTGCCTGCCTGTCTAATCGATGTGTCTGTCTCTATGACTGATCACTGCTCTGCATAGGTGTGTAGGGCGTCTCCTCCACGTACACTCCCTTCCTGAGTGTCACTTGAGTAAATTACTATAACTTGGCTCCTATACTCATGAATACTTAATGAGCTGTGTCCGTGTTGATCCCTATCGCGCTCATCAGTCTACCTCATCACTACATAATCAATACCAGTTATTTTCACTCATAAATCTGAGGTGTCAAGTCAGGAGTAAACAGATCGACCATGATTTATAACATGTCATTTCTGTCGTTGTTTGTGGATGTGTTTATTGCCTGTAGACAGAAGTGGGAACACAGTCTCTGAGTGGGAATCACCTAAGAATTTACATGTTTATAAAGGGCCTATATTACACTATTTTCTGATCTATCTTTCTTTATCACAAACATACCTGAAGTTGTGTTTTGTTTCATTCACACATGTTTAACACACAAGCCGTGCATATTTTGGTGATGTCATGTGGAAATACAGGAGGATGTGCTCCATTGTGTTTTTAAACTAACTTTCATTTTGGACTTTTGGACTTTTAGACATTTTGGATTTTTTGTGAGAAGCAAGAATGCATCAAGCCAATTCACAGGTCAGATCTGTGGAGAGGTGACCCCACTCACAGTAAGAAAGCAGGTGGAAAAGGTTTCAGGCATTTTATTAATCTTTATAGAAATGGCTTGTCAAATCAGATGACAGAAGAGACTGGCACTATGAGGCAAAACCATCCAAGCTGAGAATTCAGGGTTCAAGGTTTTTTACTTGTCATTGAGGCATGTGAGAGAAACAGATGACAGAACGAATTTTGTTCCTCAAGGCCCAGTGATTAAACAAAATAAGAACAGTAATAAATAAGCAATATTAAAAAAATATATTAAGAGCATTTAGCGGTTCCACTGGACAAGTACTAGGAAAGATATTGTGGCAGTCAGATCACAGTTAGATCCAGTTAGATTTGGAGCAGGTTCTTGAGGTTTTATCCTTCCTCTTTGAGTTTTATTCTTACAACATTAAGATGTTTTGGATTTAGCCATACATACATTGGCAAGCCTTGCTGACAGGCCACACTAGCCCAGAACTCCCTGCTGTTAAAGGGATGTAGCTCTTTTCCTCCCTGAACAGTGGTAGTGCCAATTACACCACTGATATGGCCTCAGCTCAGCATCAAAAGATTAAATGGTAAATCTTGGCAATGAGGCCACAAGACTTCCTGCCTCCAAGAATAATGTAAAGGTGGTTTAAGAGGAGTAATATATGTCCCCTGGAGAGCAAAATCTGAGCCAAGTCATGATGGCTGTGTAATAAAAATTTATTTTCATGTGAGTATGGAAATGGTTTGCAGTGATTAAGGTAAAGAGAAAAACTGCATAAAGATATAAGCAAGTGATCCATAGGCAAAGCTAGGTTGTGTAATGGACCTGTGAAGAAGGTAATGCTTGTTATATATATATAATAATATACACTAGGGCTGGGCATTTTAAATTGTTTTGAATCAACAATAATGAATAATTACTGGCCATAAATTATTTAAAAATGTTCTAAATGATATGGACCCTCCTCTGCTGGAGATTTATGGCCGATAAGTGATACACTTAAAAGGGCAAATATGGGCCAACTGATATATTGGTCTTTCTATAGTGTATATATTAGGCCAATAGAAGCCTCTTCAATGAGCAGCAAAAAGTATTCATGCATTCTTTCAAATGTTTCAAATAATTGTGATTTAAATTCTGATCCAATTAATTATTTTTGTCTGCCTCGTATATAGACCTAATAGTAACGCTACAGTACACATGAGCTGCAGACAGTTGGTAATACGTCTGTTACTGTTGCAATCAGAGTTTAGTGAGGTTGGTGCAGTGACAAAAGTTCTACAGAAGGTCAGTGGTGTCAAAGCGATACACTGATGACAAAGGGATCATTATAGTGGGTGGGACTGAAGCACAGAGCCATACTCCGTCGCCATACTGTCTCACGGCCCTGGTCTAAAAAGAAACGGCGGTAACAGTAGTAGCCTCAATGTATCGGAGCAATTAACTTGTTAAGAGCAAGTGTCCCCTGAGGTCAGACTTGAACTTGGCTAACAAAATAATAAACATACACTTCAAAAGCCTCAGTATTTAAATGTCACACTTAATCCAAACTATACACATCAACCTGTCTGGACTTCTGTTCCATAAACCAAACCCTATTCTCTATTGAGAGCAAGCAGACCCTCCTGAGAAACCACATGATGTTCCCACCTACAGAATACATTTTGTCTGGCATTTTTGCTCTTAATAATAATGTAAAATTGTGAAGGAATGTGGGTAGTTTGCAACAGGAAGTTAAATCTAAAAGAGCATTACATTTTGTTCAATTGAGGCTTGACATCAGATAATTGTTCCTTATTTAATAGGCTGTTTATCAGCTGAATCACTCATTAATTCAATATTTGAGGTTTTATTTAATCTTGTTACCGTGTCTATGTTTATGTTACTGTGCAGTTTTATTTCTGCAACAACATTGATGCAGTAGCAGTATCAGTAAACATTTCATTTAGCACAAAATCCTGGCATACAGAATAAATTTGTAGTACATAGCAAGTTAAATGATAAAGGTAGATGTGGAGAACCTTTGGGGTATATAATGTGAAAAGGCACATTTTACCAAGTAGTAACCTTTTTCATAGCTTTATAGTTATAGTTTTGTTTTTTTACTCAATAAAGACTGTATAACTAGGAGGAAATTGGAGATTAAGGCCAAAACATGTGCCTGTCTATAGGTGGTAGCACATGTGTGTGGGCAGGACTGCAGCCTGTTTCACTGATGGGGTAATTGTATGTGGTGCATGAGGTCCATCTTAACGAGGACCTCCAACAGGAAGTGAGGTCACTGATGCGTGCTAATAACTTTAAGATTTCACATTAGCAGGTCTCAAATGGAAGTTTACTGTGCATGAAAGTGCTGCATTAATGCTACTATTATCTTGTAGAACACAGTTCTACTCCCACACCTCAGTTTACTTATAATAATAATAATTCAGTTGCATTTATATAGCGCTTTTCAAGACACCCAAAGCGCTTTACAGTTCATTCTTCATTCTTATGCTCAAACACATGACATTACATCATTAGCTACTGTGACCATAGTCTAATATTAAAGATAATTTTACGGAAGCTAATTACTCATTTAAATCAGAAGTTCTGTTCATATTTAATGCAAAAATGTAATTCTGAAATGAAACATGTTTAATTCAGTGTAAGCATGTCAGTGGGGATAATACAATTTCATTTAGGTAAAAACAGCACATGCACTTTCTCCATTGTACTAAAGTGTAGCATGACTGAAAGCTCAGAACCCAACTCCAGTCACACAGGCTCACAGCAAGTCGACATTTCAAGAGACCACTTCCTGGTCTGTTATACCAATTAGAACCTTTTGCCTCTGGCTTTAGGCTGAAAAGCACAAGGTGTTGCCCTGCAATATTGTCCATTTTCCACATTTTCCACATTCTGCTACATGTGGATAGAGGAAAACATGCAAACGGAGCCAAATTTGATTAAAAAAATAGAGTATGTTTGTGTGTTTGTTTTTATGATTTTTTTATGTAGTAAATATGGGTAATAAGAGTTCACTTTTAGATTCTGTTGAGCTGAATCCAAATAATATTCTTTATGGAGACAAGTTACTGTAAGTATTTAAGATGCTCAGTTGAGTTGTAAGTTTGTGTATTTGGTAGATCTGGCATTTGCTTCCTTTGGTTGATACTTTAACTTAAGTCTGTCCAAAACTAAACTTATCTTCAAAACTTTAAAGATGCTCTATATCTAACTTATGTAACTTAACATATTCTATTGGTTTTAGTGAGGAGGCTCTCCTTTCCGCAGATCTGGTCTCACCTGATTTTTGCCATTCCAGGCAAAACATTAACACCTTCACAGAAACAAGCAGCTAGTGGAACCTCCATGAGAAAAGTTACATAATGTACCTTTAACATGAGTTGTACCTGTGTATAGAGAGAGTTTATAACTAAACTCTCTTTGTCACTAAAGAGAACCTGAACATCTACATTTTCTGTTCTAACTAAATTAACATAAATCTATCTCTTTTTAAGTTCATTGACAAGCCCTGAAAGGACCTGCAGTAAATGTTAATAGGAATCCAATTGTGCACGGTCTTTGGTGACACAGTTCTAGGTCAGCATATTGCCAAGAGTGTAAAATATCGACTTAGATTAAAAAACTTAACAGAATGGGAAAAATAATTCACTGAATTATCTTTTACACCACACTATGCTGTAGTAGCAAAAGGTACTGCACAAGACTGAAAGAGACCAACAAAATGTGTGCATTTAAATATCAGCTTCAAACAGAAGAGAGAAAACATAAGCAACTCTTCCAAAACCACATAATGGCAACAGAGCCGTGACAGTCGGGGCCATTGTGCCATGGAAAGCCAGAGTTTGGGAGCCTTCTGCGGTCTCCTCTTTAGTCCCACATGAAGCCCATCAGTCTAGTCAGTGCACTTAGAGCCATAAAAAAACACACAAAATCATTACATCTTCACTGGGATAATTTTGGTGCACTATTTGAGGTTTTTCCATTCCCGTAATGAGACTTTAGGCACACACATGCAAACAGGACAACACAACAGATAAAACAGAGAAACAGAGACACAGAGAAAGGGAACCAATTGTAAAGCTTTGTCTAGTGTTTCAGTTGCAGAGGTGAGTAGAGTAGTCACTAATTGTACGCGTAAGTGCGCATAATGTTACTTCAAAATAATATAGTTCAAACAGTAGTTGTAGTTCAACATGTAGTTGTACTGTGGTGGTCCGAGAAGTCAAGCCAGGTAAGGGTAAAAAACACTTTTTTATTGGACTGAAACTAAATCATATCTAAAAGAATTTTGCAATAAACACAAATGTAACCACCCAAATCTGTTCAGTTGCTCCAAAAATATATGTTTTCAAATTAAAATCTTCAGAAAAAGCAGAAAATCCTCAACCCAACACAAGCACTGCAACAGTAAACTACTGACAAAGTTCATAACAGAGCATCACAGCCCAAATAATAAAATGATAATGTGCATTTCAAGAAAAGTGCCTGGAAACATCAGGTCTGCTGTTGGTATTTCTGAAGCAGAGACGTGCTGCTGCGTGGAGGCGAACAAAAGAGGAGCATAGGTTCATTAAAGAAGAAAGAGGAGGATGTGGTGAGGATGAGGGGCTCATGTGGTAAAAGGGGAGACAAGTGGAGAAGATAAGACCCAGAAGTGTGTGTGTGTGTGTGTGTGTGTGTGTGTGTGTGTGTGTGTGTGTGTGTGTGTGTGTGTGTGTGTGCGTGTGCGTGTGCGTGTGTGTGTGTGTGATTTAGCATGCTAAAATGAGCAGTAAGTGCTTCCATGTGTCCGTATGCAAACACTTAAGATAGAGCTGAGGGCTTAGGCTGATTCAATTACACTTTCAGGGTCTCTGTCAAACCCTTGTTTGCCAAAGTCCTAACCTGCCACACGCTGCTCAGGTTTATGGTGCGGTACAGTGCTGCAGCTTATATTAGGCAGAACAATGTGGCCCCTGCATTGGAAGTCATAACATGGGCTATAATTTCGACCATATGCATTGTTCCTGCCAGTGCATCCATGTCAGAACAAACAGTTTAGCTTGTCACACTCTCAGGTTGTATATACACTGTCTGGCCCCATGTCTTGTAGCCTAAATGGGCAGAGCTGGTCTTTGTCAAAATTATAGAGCATTTAAAAATAAAAAAAAACCAAAAACAAAAACTAACTATTAACTAACTAACTAACTAACTAACTAAAAAAGAACTAAATTTGTGATCCAAATTCATAATTCAAAAGGCGAGGATGCGCACAGACATGTTCTCCTGACCTTTCACCTTTTTGGCTGCTTCAAACTGCTTTTTCCAGAGAGATTTACACAGTAGCCACACTAACCATCATCATCAGTTTGTACATTTTAGATCCTCTCTACTTTTGGGCAATAGGACATTATTAAACAGTTATTATGGGTATAATAGACCGCTGTAATTCGCAGACGACGCTGCGTATAAACAATGTCGTTTATAGTTGGTAAAAGGCTTTGTTGAGTTTTTACCCGTGGGTATAATCCTATAGATAACGTAAATTAAAAGATAACCTTACTTGTAGGTTATCATAAAAACACTGCGCGTACCTGTACCAATCCAGCCCTTTGTCGTAAAATCTGTCAAAGAAGTGCGGCTCTGCGCCCACAGCTCTCACGTCCGGGTGAATGCGCAGAAACTCCAGAAGTGCCCGAGTGCCACCTTTCTTTACGCCGATGATAATCGCCTGTGGGAACCGCTTAATCCCAAAGGTGTTGGACACCGGGAGGCTGTTGCTTGGCTGCGGGTGTCCGGCTGCGTCCACCTGCTGAGCGCCGGTGCCGTTGTGCGCGTCAGAGAAGACACGGGGCGGTAATTCATCTGCAAAATCATAGTCCATGAAGTTGTCCTGTCGGTAAAAAGTCCTGGGGGCAGAGTCACACAGTCCACTGAGGCAATAGAAGAAATAGGAGCAGATTAAGAGCATGGCAAAGAACAAGGACGCTTTGGACAGCACCTTGCCAGAGTTGAACCTGCCTCTGCATCCGCTACATCCCATGAGTTGACTTCCTGCTCCGAGCCAAAGAGCCAAAACAGCATGCTTCTTGTTTCTCCTCCAGTTATCACAGAGCAATCCAAACTATTCAGCTAAGAACCTGTTGCGTAAAAGCGCACCAATGACAAGAGAGGCAGGGCAATAACCAGTAACCAGCGTGGATCTTCATAATCAAATGTCAAATTAGTGTTTGTCAGAGCTGTTCTGTTGCGCTCTGAGCTTCTCACTGATCTCTCATCCATGGTCGCGCTCTCCTCTCCTACGCCCTTTCCTAAAGTCTCCACCCTTCCGCGTCCAGCTATAGGACAGATGTCTCCTGGGAGGATAAACTTACTTCACTAACGCTGTCAGGTCATTCCTACAACTTGAAATTTTACCCTTAAGGTCAATGGTGGATCTTAAACAAATTGTAACAACTGCAAATACTCTATAGGGCTTTATATATTCGTGTAATAAAACAATATTGACTTAAAGCATAATTTAAGCACTTTTTTTGTGGACACTAACTTTTACAAATGTATGCACAGTGAAATCTTGGCTCTTTGAACTTTTATAATAGATGATGCTGTGTGACAGAGAGAAGCCCTGAGGATGTGCACATAAAACCTAAGACTGAACCAATGCCCCCAACATCAGGGTTTACCTTTGACAATATGTCGTCTCCACAGGAAGGATCCACACTCTGTAAGTATTGAGTTACCATAGAGCTAAAAAATGATTGAAGCAGTTAAAAAAGTTAGAAAAAAATGCTGAATGGGGGATCTCGAGGCAAGATTTTGTCACAGGTGATGGTGGATTAATTCAGTGCCTCCTGCGTCTACCATAGACTGAAAAAACTGACTCACACAGAGCACCATCGCTAAATAGATTTAGGCTTTTACTAGAAATCTAATAGTTTAAGTCTCTTTCTCAAAAAAAAAAATACAGTAGACACACAAAATAGGATAGACACAATTCTTAAAAACTTGAGATATTAGAAAGATCAAATATTTTAATCCTCAAACAGTGTTGGTGCTGATAAATTCACAGCTTTTGGACTTGTCTTTAGCTTTTGGGACGTCTGGAGTAATGATGAGGCTGAGATTTTAATTTGGCCTGTGTTTTCATCAAACATTTTATTTGCTTTTCCCTTCAGAGTAATTGCCGTGTTTGGAGTCACGCTGACAGGTATGGCCCCAATATAAACAGTCAGATTAAGTAAACTGAAGAGGAATGCAAGCTGTGAACCAGACCTTTTTACAGTTTTAATCTTTGTACTTGTAGTAGCATATTCCTGCAACTATAGGTCCTAAGGCGAGATGCACCGAGAGCAAACTGCAATTTATCATCATGTACGAGAATGTCGGAAAAAGTCCATAACTCCACTGGACAGTCTAGTTTGTTAACCACAAAACGACTACGATACAGTTCTCATGTATGACTGACTTTTAGGATGTTCTCATTTTGACTTAATTTGGTGGGATTGCAACTATTGTAAATATAAAGAAGCAATTTGTGAAGAAAAGTTGAAAAATGTGGTGAAAATTACAGGAAGTAGAGATTCTAATCAGTATTCTATTCAAATTTACACTCACGAATACACATATTTTCTGATACTTCAACAAAATAAATGCATATTCTCATTTGTATTTGTCAGATAATTAATAATAATTAAATAATAACAATAATAATAATA
>KN502510.1:20572-73753 GCA_000787155.1 Scartelaos histophorus | reverse complement strand
TGACGGCCCTCGTCCAAACAAATGATGCCGGGGTCGAGGTTGCGGGCCTGCCTCCGAGCCGGGCTGCCGCCATAGCCCTGCCTGCCCCAAAAAAAGCAACATAAAAAGAGAGTCCTTCTGACCAACCACCTCCTACTCTTAAGAAAAACACATTTATCTGCAGCAGTGGGAGAGGGTTAGGGGCTCATGTAGAAGGATGGGGTTATGGTGGTTGTGTGTTATTTGTATGTGCATCTCAGATGCACATACAAATAATGTGGAGCCCTATATATGCTGACCTAATCAGATAATTGGGTTAAAAAAGCCAACAAGGCAAGAAAAATCAGTGACAAGTATATGTCAGTGAAGTCTTGTGAAACACTGATAAAACACACATAACTAACAGAGGAGCAGTCCTGCCTGCTCTACTCTCCTCAAAAACAACAGTTTCAGAATTAAACTAAGAAAAGGATGGACTTTCAAAGTATGTGCTGCTGCTTAGATCTTGTTTTTGCCATTGACAGCAAAGGCCCAAAAATGTAGTTCAAAAACAAGCCGCTTCAATAGTAAATCAACAGGCTATAATATTTTGTATTTCGAAAAGATAACGCAGCAATAAACATGTCAAGAAAGCATTCAGCACCAGCAGTTCAAGGCAGAGCTTGTGAACTGAAATCTCTTGAAAATCTCCAGCTTTTTGTAATATTTAAAGCACCACCACAACAGTGGTCAATATGACTTATTAAAATCACTCCCATTACAACACTTTCTGGCTCATCAAATTGTTTCCTCAAACCCAGGAGAACAATACATAAACAAAGGATTTTGATGGGCCTGTTATCTCTCTTTGCCCTGTGTCCTGCGTGTGTAAATTATTAAGCAGCCTGTGATCATAGCCCAGGTTACCCTACAAACAACAACCAGGAGACATCAAATTACTGAGGCTGAAACAACATGTGGCAAAAGCTGTGTGCCTTCAAACACGTTCACCACTGCGCAGGGGAAGACAGAGAGACAAGGCTAACAATCAAACATTTATCAAAGCGCTCAGTACAGGCAGACTGCTAATACAGGTGGCACTGTTGTTGTGCTATCCTGGCAGCTACTGTAAACAACCTTTTATATCTTACTGGCACTGCACTTTGTAATGCCCTCTGCTTTCACCAGCTACCTTCTTTTCAAATTTTTATGCCACTCTCCCCATTTTTATTATCACATCCTTTTCATTCCTTCATGTTTTCACTATTGCCATCTTCACCCTTTGATGATAAATGTGTTTATGGCATCTCCACTTGTACAACCGCCTTGCACAAGCCCACTGTCTAAGATAAATATAAGGAGTGTTGGGGGGGAGGCTAAAAACGAAGGGCGGGAGAGGTGGAAAAAAAAATTGAAGAAGAGCCATGCGTCATGTTAGAAAGGCCCCGGAGAATGCTTTCAATCTCTCCGTCAATATAGGGTGCCCAAGCCGGTATATAAACCATTAAAAAGAGGACGCTGCCCTGTTTATTTGTCACAACAACATGATGCTGACAGCTTCCTGTAAACAAGTTATGGGTTTATAGAAATGCACAGATGCTGGTCTGCTGTGTAGCGTTCACGGAAAAACATTACAGTAGGATTTCTCGGGGTTGCTAATCCAATTTATGGTTGTTTCGCATGGAGCCTGGAAGATGGACACTATATTGGGCATTTCTACAGCTAAATTGCAATTATGGGATCATTTCATAATCCAAATGCATCTTCATCTGAAGTAAAGACTGAATACGCTTTTTAAAATGAACGCTTGGTGCAGAGATGTCAAACAGACGTACAGAAAACATGTTTTTCTTACAAGGCTTCCATAAGTAATATTGTGTGCTCCACTCTGGTGGCAATTAGTGGTCAGAGCTCCTGTTTCTCAGAAAATAGGAAGCAATGTTTGATCCTGGAGACCAATTACGATAATTGAAAGAAAAATAGTTAATCTTTGTTTGTTTTTTACCATTTTTTACCATTAAGCCTACGCCATACTTTTTAGCAGAGTGCCCATTCTGTCCATCATCAATGCTGATAACTTGAAGTAGCAAAGATTCATTTCTAGAGAGACATCTTTTATCAGCTATGGGCCTTAAAGGTGCACTGTGTAACATGTCTACTGGAGAGTTTGCCACCTGCTCGTCTTCCTGGATATGTTATTACTTTGTCTTGAATCTTTCATAGAATAGATTAAAATATATATATCTTGAGGGAGATAAGCAGGTTACAGCACGGCATGAAATTCAGATCTGTGGAGAGTTGCTCCTACTCATAGAAAGAATTCATGTATTTTTGAGCAGTAGAAACACCTGTAATGAACAAATGCTAAATGGATAGGTTTAATGTCATACCATGGAACATTCCAGTAAAAGAAATAACATCTCTGTAGAGACAAACGGGTAGCAGAGTACTGGCCTCATACTCATTTTCTGTTCCTGATCATACATTATAAAGAAGCCAAAAATGTCTCAGCAAAGAAAAAGTGCCCACGATAAATATGGACTCTCAAAAATGATTGTTCCATTTATCATGTATTGAACAATTGGTTGACATAGTAATTATCATGACAGGCCTACTTCCTGTTGCTTTGTGAATGCGCTGTGAGGATGTTTGTGCATGGTGCAGGTGAGCTCCGGTTGGGAGTATGACCCACAGAGGATGACAAATGGCTTCAGCAGGGGGCCGTGCTTGACATTTAGGTTTCACGCAGTAATGGACGCTGACCTGTCGGGGTCACTGGGGCCTGGTCAGCACAGCCTCATAGATGTAACCGGATCCTAGCCAAACAGAAGCGGACACACATAATCAGTCAGTCACTCAGAGCCCAGGGAAACACCGGGACATCCCACAGGTTGGACCTTATCAGTGGGTGTCATTGCTGAGAAAAGACACATGTGTGAGGTATGTGCTTTGGAGGGTCGATCACAATTAACAATGGTGTTTTAGTGGACCAAAAGTTGTATTTATCGACTCATCATTTTACAGGACAAGGACAGAAAGGAGAGTTTAATGAGTTAGAGGAAGATTTCACATTTTATGGTTTTTACATGTGAAAATGATTGAATGGCAGATTTAAACTCAGGATTCAGAAGTTTTATCTGTCTTTATATTAACATATTGTTAATTTTCTCTGTATAAATACTTATTTTTGCATGAACTCCCGTGCAGGTGTTGTCTTGTGAATGCACTTTGCTTCAGATACATAGAGATGTGTAATACAGTCCTACAATCGGAGTAAAAAGTTTTTGCTCTTTTCACCCAGCCCTATGTACAGTATAGCATATGCACGAGTAATTGCCCTGTAATGTAACGTTCAAGAAGTGGTTGTTAACACAGTGGTGGCCAGCGCTCGCCCTCCACTTGGCAACAGGAGGCTACTTTATATACTGTTGTGGCAGCTTTGTGGTAATAATAGAGCCCAGACCCCTGCTCCAGCAAGTGGCACGCTCAGTCAAGTGAGACTTTGGCTGAGAGCGCACACAAGCACACCAGCATACTCTCCACACACCCAGCCCGCTTCACAGCTAATGAGACCACTGGGACAGAGAAGACAGGGGAGAATATCAAAGAAGATCTAAGGAAAGAGAGGAGGACTACAGTAAGAACAAGTGGACAACAGAGGACTGGAGTTATGTTTGGGTTGGAAAATTGATGTGATGATGAGTGATGAATTGGACCACTGAAAAAAAGAAAATGATTTGAATAATTTAAATGTACAATTTTTTACCTAAGCAGAATGGACACGACATCTTGATCCAACATATAGTGTGCAGGCTAGGACTGGCAAAAGTATCAAAAATCAGGTACTAATCGATACTAAAACTAGTGTAAAAACTAGATACTCATTTGAGGAAGTATCAATACCTGAAGAAAAAAAAAACCAAAAGAATCAAAATGAACGGAAGAATAGACAGCTCAACTATTTTTTCTCGAATAGCTTTAGAATGATCTTGAGCTATGAGAACAAGTATAACAATTTACACCAAAGCAGGAACAGGGCATAAGCAAAACAAAACAGTGCACGAGCAGCAGCGCCCGAGCTTGGCTTTCCATTTTAACCAGTCAAACAATTTACACCAGCAGTGTCCTACGCATGTCCAACGCCCGTCATAACGCTACACGCTGCTCAAGACGGGTTGGAGTTCTAATTTCGCAGCGTCAACAGACATCTCCAGGTTTTTTTAGCGGGGGAAAGACAGGAAATGGGCATGCACTGTCAAAATAAACTTCCAATGCCCTTTCAAAATATGTTCTCCAAAACCAATACAGGCCCAAACACCGTGCATTGCATCTAGGAGCTCGGGGAATGACTCGTGATGTACTATGGAAAGTTTACAGCTGAGGAGGATAAATATAAAATACTTTAGGACATCAGACTTTACAAGCACAACTTCTGGTGGTGTAGACAACAAAAGTGAAATGGTGAGTAACTTAATTAATGCGAGCACCACAGATACAGCTAGTTATCGCTGCAAAGCATCGTCGCAAAACTTCTGTTTTGTGATTTAAAACATAATTCATCCAATCAACAATGAATATATAAACAACGTAAAAGGTAATACACAAAGGCTGGCATCACGTGTAAACTGAAGCATGACCCGTTATTACCTACTTGGGCAACGGACTGATTGCAGGCATAAATGGTAATATTAAGGCGAAATTAGTTAGTGATCCAATTCTAGTGTGTCTTACTCCCACATGCAAGACAAAAATGGATAAATATTGAACCTGATCATTTCTTTCAGTGACTACCTAGACTGATCAGTATAGTAAAATCTGCATTCTAACAATATTAATTTAGCTGCCCTCATCTGTATTAAATATGATTGACCTATACAATGGTGTAAAGTCATCTGTAATCCAGCAATAAAAAGAACAGTGGCAGATGCACACACACAAAATCAAACAGTCAGAAAACCCAACATCTATCAATTGCTCTCTGCCTGTGGCGCTGCAGCTTGCTACATTAGGCTCAACTAGTGGGTGGATAACTGAGTAAATCTCTCATAGTCCAAAAGCAGGGACGGCTTAAATGTTTCGGCGACAAGGAATAAAGGAAGACAGATGCAACTGAGCCTATGCTTTGTGCTAGCAGAGAAAGCAGGACATGAATTATTAACAGACGTGAAGCCAAACTAAGCTGAGTGAGCTGCTTGGCTCTGTGCTCATCCAACTTGGCTTGTTGTGAGACCACAGTGTTTATCACTCAATGCAGGTGACAGTGCCAGCACATAATGTCACTTCAGTCTGGCTCCCATGCAGACCAATGTGGCATCGGGAATGTGGCTAGAGCAGCTCCTACTGGGATAATTACCTAGCAACTCCAACATTTGTATGGAAAAAGCATTAGGTCTGGTGTTTTATTCAAATTATTTTTTAATAAAGAGACATTTTAAATTTTGAGTATCCAAAATGTTATTCATTTTTTTAAAGGTGCACAATGTAATTTTCTGATGGAAGGTCTGCCAGGTACCTGCTTGTCTTTCAGTGTGACATTATAGCAGGTGACAGAACTGGCAGGTCAAGTTTGTGGAGAAGCAACCCTCAACAAAAACAAACAAAAACACTTAGATTTTCTTTAACTAGATTTAACACCTGCAATTGATAAAATACAAGCCAGATAAGTTCAAGCCATACTGTGGAACCTCCAAGGCAAAGCATTTACAGCTTCATAAAGTCAAGCATTCTGAAAACTAGTGCAAGCAAAATATGCAAAATATGAGTATCGTAAATTACAAGAGAAAAACCTCGTCTGCCTTAACCTCAAGTCTTTTATTCTTGAGTAATGCAATTTTAACAACAAAATATTAAAAAAGCTGTTACAAAGGCATTTTAAGGCATCAAATAATTAGTAGTCAAGTCAACTTTTCAACACATTTGAAGTACTACCCCAAGATAAGTCTCTCTCCCACTCCTTTAAGCAAGGGACCTATTTTTCCAGCCACCACAGTTTCTCTGGGAATGAAACTAAATTGAACACTACTTCCCCCTATATTTTATGACTGTAGATTCCGGCTCAAAAGGCAGCCCACTTTCTTTTCTAGGAGGTGCACACCCACCTCCGACTCAGCCAGCCTATTGTGAACAGTCCCTGGTGCATTTTTCAAATCAGCACATCTGTGTCAAACATCCAGGGAATTACCTTATATGACACGCTTCGTACTAAATCGTTTCTTCACTTTTCAGTTTGGGAAGAAACGTAAGAGTGATTTTAAAGTGCATATGACATGTTATTCAAGTTGTTTTGGTGGCTTGTCCCTTTGGTGGATATTTATTATAGTTTTACATCAGTTAAGCAGCTTTTTGTAGAAATAATTTGAGAAGTAAGGAGCGTTGAGTCCAAAACCAGAACTTACCTATGCCATTCACAAACAAAATTTGATCCAAAATACCAAGACAATTACGTGCAGTACACATAACAGTAAGCATTCCTTTAACAAAGCTGTCATTTATTTTTAGTAGTTTAATGATAACTGTTAAATTTGTGTTTGGCGTTTTTACGGTTAGGTAACAGTTATGGAATGACTTATCCTTATCGTATCTGCTAGAATGTCCAAAGTAAAATGACAAACTAGAGAGAAAACTACGAAAATATGTTTGTTGTCTTGAACATAATAATGTTTTAGAGGAAAGAGTCTAACTTGTCATATGTATTTTAAATTTAGATCAGAAAAACACATGGACTTTCAGCTAACTCCACAGTGCAGAACTTTAGTCCCTGCTTGGGTTGCTGCCTGAGTCGGCGTGTTTTTCCAGCGGTTCACATGCTACAGCTAATCCCTCGTAGACCCGCAGGAAGGCTTCAGAAGCGACCCGAGGCAGAGCTGCGAGAGACAGAGAGCTACGAGGCACGTCTGACTGCACCAAACCTGCCAGAAAAGTTTCACCGTGCTCACAAAGTCGACACAAGTGCGAGCTGGAGTTCTGCTCAGCTAGCGGGCAAGTAGTTCTCAGGATAATATATGATTTGGTTTACTTCTTAGCTCATTCTGTATCTTTTCTGGTCCAACTGCATAATATTGACTTCTGGAAGACTAGCTCAAACGTGAGGTCTTGATTTCACAGTATGGGATAAAACTATCTATTATCTATCATCATCTATCGTTCATTCATTCAATTACAAGTTTCTGACCCTAAAACAAAATAAATCATAAAAAACATATTGCTGAGAGCTGGCTCGCATCTCCACAGATCTGACTTTTTGTGGTGGTGTCACCTACTTGTCTCCATGGAGTTGGAAACTCTTTGCTTCTGTGCTATACTGTGGTACATTCTGAGCAAAGCAAGAACATCTTCATAGAGAAAAATTGTCTGAGATCCAGAATCCACACTTCAATACTTTATGTGAGTCTGGTCACTGTTGATTCTTGGTTTTCTCATGGGCGTGATTGGTTTAGCCAATCAGAGACACGGATGGTTCATCTATATCAATTCATCTACATCAACATAAATGTGGCTTAAGAGGAAAAAAATACATAACAAGGGACTAAAAAACATAGTTGATTTCTGCAGAATCACCGAGCAAAGTACTAAACTCTGTTAATCTGAGGAAAGAGAAATGTTATTTTGAAATGTCATGAAAAATTAACAATGAACTCATTTCACATGCCTTACTGAAAAAAAGCCTGATCATGTATGGGATGGGCAAAAGACATGACAGAGGGCGTGGTGACCAAACATATAAAGATATATCAGTCTGGATTTGCCAGGAGGAGACAAACAGATGGACAGAAAACTCCCATAATGCTTTATATTTTCTAGTTTAGCAACATTATAACTTCTTTTTTACTTTGATCTTACATGAAAAAGAGACTTATAAAACAAATCAAAACTTTATATAATAGTCATATGCAGTACCCCCATAAAAATCAGCTTGCATTTGCATTGTCAGAACTGATAGCCTGTCTTATATTCAACAGCACACTCTATTCCCCACGCACAGTAAAGTGGGTTAGTGCCATACACTATAACAACAGCCATAATTGCGACTAGCCAATATACCTCGGGGTAATATTTTCTGACAAGACATGTTTACTTTGGGCCGACAGCGCAGCCAATTAGAGCATGTCACTGCTGCATACAAATACAATACAAATACGCATTCACTGAGAGGGCTGAGGAGCTAAAGTATGACATGCACTACCATTATAACTGCACTTGACAATAAAGCAGAGCTGCGGACTCCTGGATAATATGCACCTTTATCATTCACTGGGCCATTTCCTCCTACATGTATTTCAATTGTGCTCCAGGCAGCCGCACAGAGGTGTTGAAATGACACAGTACTACATTCAAATCTGTAAATATACTAGCTTTATCCCCGCAGGTTGTATGATAAACAAGCCTTCCTTTTGCTAGCTCTGCAAATATCCATAGTTTACAATATATCAACAACTAGTACTGTTAATTTGTTCTTCTCCCCCCCTCCGGCTCTGTGCTTCCCAGTGGCTGTTGGGAGCACATGTGTTTTGGGTTACCTAAAGCGGACTCCTATCTGGACTTGGGGATGGAGGGAGGAAAGAGAGAGAGAGCAGAGAGGAGGGAGAGAGCAGAGAGAGAGAGCGGTCTTTGTCTATGGCACCATTAATCAAGTGTCCTTTTAACAAAAACAGAAAACCAGATGAGAGACAAAGGGAAGAAGACGTGGGGGGTGGACCCTCATTTAGGCCCGGAGAGTACGAGAGGAGCAGAGAGAAAGATGGATAGACAGAGAGAGACAGAGAGAGAGAGAGAGAGAGAGAGAGAGAGAGTGAGGGAGTGAGGGGGGGGAGAGAAGAAGAGAGAGAGCAGGGAGGGGGGTGCTTGCCTGACCTACATCCAGACCTTCAATAAATCAAGCAGCAACAATAACAAGCAAAGTTTTCATGTGGTTTGACTGATTAATCAGGTTTTTTTTTTACTTGACATGGGAAGCAACGGAGTCTTTTCTTCTTCTACTTCTTCTTGTATCTTGTGGGAGAATGTTGCATGGAAGAAACACAAACTGATAAAAACTGTCTGAATAGTGTCTTTTACATGGTACAACTTGCATATAATACCCAGAGTTGTTGTTTGCTTCATTCACAAATGTTGGAGTCTGTGCACATCTCCAAAGCTCAAAATACTCAGTTCCACCTTGTAATAGGTAGAGGTAGTTTGAGTTAAGAGTTACCTTTTATATTTAGTTCAGTAGAGAATGGAAATATTAAAAATCATCCAGATGATTCTAGTGTAGGTGCATGGAGGTTAAAAACACAGTGGTGCACTTTCTGTTTTATTGCATGATATCACAAGGTGTTTTCCGTTTGAGAGAAGAACTCTAAGCCTAAATATGCAAGGTTTGTGTGTTAAACATGCGTGAATGAAACAAAACACAACTCTAGGCGTGTTTTTGATGAGGAAATGCTACTTTCCGATCTATGTTATAATGGTAATATGGGCCCTTTAACTCAATACAGGATTATTCAAACATGCATGAATCACTCAAAATATAACTCTGAGTAAGGTTAAGATGAGGAACAGTATATTATATTATTCCTTTAAACACTGAATACATAAGCTTACATAATTTAAAATCATAGAGGTTACAGAGTACTGTACAAGTCCCAATTGCCCCAAAGCATAGCAGTGTATCATTGCTGCCTCTGCTCCTTTCTATATCTACTAACACACACAGCAGCACTGGCTCACCTGTTCTGATTGGCCAGAGAAAATGCTGTTAAAATTACATTTTTCATGCACACTTTTGGCAGCAATGCTTTTAATTAAAATTTTCAACTATGCAATTGTACTTTCAGTTGAGTACATATTTTCCACCACTGGTAAAAGGGTCAACTCACTCAAGCGCAGCCTACATTCACTTCATTTTCACAAATCTCTCAAAGATCTGCTCTGCAGTGAGATGCTCTTTAAAATTTGAACAAAATTGGGGACTTGCTGAGGTAAAGCTGTGGGACTGGGACGGCCCTTGGAGAGTTCTTGTGAAGTGCCGATCGATGAGCATTGAGTGTGGACAAGAAGACTCCGGGATCAATCAGGGGCCATTACAGAGATGTGTCTTCTGGGACCAGGGGAGAGGAAGGGTGGGATGCAGTGGGGAAGAGGGGTGGGGGGTGACACATCTAGTGTCCATATTACTTTATCTATGAATGGTTTTATTCCAAACGAGTGCAGGACCCATCCATAAAACAGGGATGTGCCATGTTAGCGATCTGGATAAGAGAATCCCTTTTATGACTACAGTCCTCCAGTGAGGGGTTTAAACTTTTAATGAAGAAAAAAAAATAGAATAAGAAATCATGGAACAATCCTCTTTATTAATGTGCATAACATGATTGTCTTTGTGCCCTGATAAGACAATAATGTTGTGCACAGTAATAAAAAGTGTAGAAATAGAATAACATATTGATATACATCTGGCCAACATTTTAACTTTTTTTTATTGGCTATAGGTCTCATTTGGGGAAAATAATCAAAATCTGCCCCATATAAATACAGGCCAAAAAAATAGGTTTCTCTGGATTGCACACAATCTGTATTCCTCCACGAAAAAAACAGCAACTCGTCAATCTCTAAAAGACTGATTTTGAGTAAAAAATTATCTTAGAAAGATAAAATCAAAACTAGTTGTAAAAGACTTTTACTTTACTGTTTTTATTTTTGGTTAGAAGTTTGGTCAGTATATCTCTAGAAGGAAATTGCTCGTCTTAAACTGAACACAGTATTTCCACTCAATTGGATATCTAACTTTCTAAAATTCTGGATAGAGTCCAAACATACAAAATGTATCTTGTCCTGTCAAGTTGCTGTGTGGAACAGGAAAAATCAACAGTAGCCGAGTTTGATTCGGCAGCATGAAATTGCATCACACATATTTCATCAATAAGGGATGAGTACTAAGTTAGAGTGAGAACATGTCGTACTGATCATGTACAGCAGCTAATGATATCCCATGAGCCCTAGCACCACACTGGGAATACAACTCCTCTCTCCAACATACAATGTTCCCAAGACATGCATACGTATCTAGAGGGGATTTTTTTTTATAACCAAGTCAGTTTCCCTCTCCCTTTCTACATTAAAGCTGGGGGAGCGGTCTGTGCTATGCTCCGTTGATGGGGAGGCTTGATTGGGTCAGAATGGTCTAGGCCTCACATCATCAAAATCTGGTTTGGAAGCTCTGGACTGATTTAGAACAAAAACCCTCCGAGTTAATGTACCAGTTAGCAGGATCTGAAAAAGGTAAAGTTTAGAACTCAAAAGTGGGTTATTAGGACAATTTTTATATTCATAAACTTATTGTTTCCATCAATAATACACTTGGATTCAAAATTATATTGGGACAAACTTGTGTGCAGCCACAGTCTTTAAGTCTTTTGTTGAAAGCAGTGCATTTGGTTGATGTGAAATAAGACTATTAAAACGTAAAATGAAATGTCTTTACCAGTGCTTACAAAATGTAGTTGAGGTGCCATCGCGGCTGCTGCTCCTGCTGTCCAAAAACCCTTCTGTGGCTGATTAAAAGAATGTGTGGAGCTTTGGGGAGGCCGTGCAGAGCCCAGCCTGTGAGGAGAGGACTCTGGGTTTCAACAATCTGGGTTCTCTTTACCATTGGACAGGGACCAGTGCAAGCTGCACAATACACTTCTGTTTGAGAGAAAGACAAGTGAGGACCGCCCCCAAGTGTCTCACTGGACATACTGAGCAGATCAGACGCTCCAGGAGACAACACGTTAATCAGTGGCCATGAGTCAATGATTTCATCTCAGGTGAATAAATAAAGGACAAATAAATGACAAAGTATAAAATAATAATCATGAAACTTAAGACTTAGACTTTACTTCTAACAATTGCAGAAATTACACGTCATCTGTTGCTATAGTTTTTGCCTTTTAAGCACAAGCAGCCACTTTGGGTCTATTGGCAGCAGCATTCAAACCCCAGGCAGCCTTTGTACTGTAGAGTTTGAGAGCTTGGAGAGGTCAGTGCAGCTGGAGTAGCAGCCATCACTGTCAAACTAAAACAATAGAGTGGAAGGAGATTGGGAGCCCCAAACACAACTGTGACAAGTTCAAGAAAAAGTGTGCAGAGTGAGTGCAGGCAGCACCTGTCTCTCTTAAAGCCATGTCCTACAGCCCATGGTGCTCATGAAGCCTCTCTCATGGTAAAGGGGGAGTGGGCCGCCCAGTCTGCCAGCCCACCACGGGGAATTTGTTTATGTTTCCTCACTGCCAAGTTCCTGTCAGTAGGCGCCCTGAAGAGGAACAGCAGGCTGCTCATGTACAGTTAGCTACGCCCTCTCCTCTGTGCATGGGCTCTGTGTACACAATATGGGCTGGGCCTTTGAAGAAACACCCAGATCTGGGGAGGTCGCAGTGACTAGTGCTCATACCCAGACCGACGTCATGCTTTATGTCTGTTCTCTGTTCAATTCAAGAACTAAAAAACTGTACCAAGCTATTTTACCACTGCAAATGTCAGTTTTATTGGAGCTTCAGTTTGTTATGCTAGTGGTTACTGGTATTGTAAAAAACAAGCAAATACCACATGAAACACTATAAACAGATAAACAGGACTGGTGTATTTGCAACCATTACGACGAGTGTAAAAATCTCAATTACCCACAATAATGCTAAAATAGCTCTGTGGCTTTTCAACACAGGCAGTGAATTATGACAACAGAATCATTATTGCTACAGCGGCTAAGCCCTGCTCATTAAAGCCTTGTATGTGAGTGTGTTTTTTCAGTACTCGTCTGTGTGCCAACAGCACTTTGGTCCAGCGAGGTCAGCCGGTCCATGAAAGACATTCTACGGTGATTCTGAGGAGGAAGCCCCTCATTTGTCTTTGCATCATGCATGTTTGTGCGATTGTCCAGTCAGTGTGCAGAGGAAGATCAGGTCAGACAAGGCCAAGCAGAGGGGCGTGGGACACAGGAGAGAGAGACAAGAGGAAGTGATGGACAAAAAAAGAGGAAAACCAAAGGCCTAGCTGGAAAAGTGTTCCACCAAGTGGCTGGAGGAAACGCAAAAAACAGGAAGCAATTGATGTCAGTTTGGATGTGGAGAGCGCACCCACTGCCTGTCACGTGGTGGCACATTTCAGCACAAACTGTGTTTACGCACACATCTCAGATAACAGCGTCAGCTGAGAGGAGGAGGCACAGGGGAGAGCTGCTGCCTCAATGACATTCATGCAGGCTTGTCAAACATCTCCATTTTTTATGGCGCTGCCTAAAAAAAACTGTGGGTGAGCTCTGACGATTGCAAAATAAAGTTGAGTGAGCAGCAGCGATGGTGCACAAACTGCACAAGTGAGGAAGCACACTGCCACAGTAAATATTCAAATGCCACGCAATGAGATATGTAGCAGAAAGCTCAAGTGAGCCTCGAGTTGTGCACTCAAGCACAACGCTCTACACTTCTGACAAATCTGACAAACTTTAATCCACAATTTCTGTCAAAAGTCATAAATGCCTAAGAGTTATTAAAACTGTGAGAGCCACAAAAAGTTTACTCCAAAGACAAAAAAAAGGATCAAGAATGTGAAGTGACAATATATGGGAACCATGAATAAACAAGACATCTCTCTGGAGATAGAAAGTCAACAGTGGTCTGAGGAGAGGGAGAGGCACAGCAGCAGAGCGACCTACCGCACACTGAGTGTGAATCATTAAAAGCATGTGTTCCACATCAACTGCTGGGGCTGTATCCCAACCCACTTATGAATGCTATCTGAATGATGGTGGAGAAGAGGGCTTTAATAACACTTTATGTGGAGACAAGCCGTGAGGTTGGGGATATACGTAAAATACTGAAACTGGCTGTGCACTGCCAACTCTCCACATAAAACAAATGAAGCAGCTAATATTTTACAATCATGTGAAACTATGTTCTTCATAAAACATGGGCTGAAAATGTGCACTGGCTCTACACAACAGAACAACTATCGTTATTATTTTCCTGCCAAAACTGTTAGTGAAACAGTCATTTCCATAGTGTACAGTGAACTAAACACAGACAAGTGCAATCACAAGACAGACGTGTTTACAGAGGTAACTATGGTGACTGTACTGTTTTCTCCTGATACTGAGATAAAAGATAAGGAGTAGTCCCTAACTTTTACTGTAGTCTGGGTTTGAACAAAGACAGATTTATAAAGCACAATGAGCGACTGACCAAATATTTTAGTTCTTCCCCTCAGAACAAGCACACTAGTAGTTACTTGTTATGTTTGTTTTAATCAGATCAGTAAAAAGAAAACCTTTAATAACAAAATGAACCTTATTGACGTCAGCACTCTAATGGTTTATGTTTTTATTATATGTAACTTTGATTGCCCAATCCACCAGTGCCTTGTGCCAGACTGTGTCTAGGCCAGCTCCTAATGATGAATATCTGTTTCTGCTTGGCCTTTGTCGCTTTAACATGACGGAGCAAATCTGCTTGTTTCCACATCCAACTATGATGCAACCGGACCTAATGCAGCATGAAAGTCAACTAAACAGAACAAATGGCTGAAATAGAACTTATAACTACACCTCATTTAAAATAGTTTCTCTGACTTCATGTGATACTAACCAAAATTAAATGTATGCTCATACTCGGAGCACTAAAACTCCTCTTTACAGGTGGGGTGATGGCAGGGTGATGGCAGGGTGACAGTGAGGAGGAGATGGAATGGCGAATGCCAAAATCTTAGTCATAATCCTGACCACAAACCCATCATAATGTTATGTACACAGAGCAGGATGATTGTGTTCCCCACAAACTCAGTGTGGAGTGCGAACAAGTCCAATTATTGAGAAGTGACAGGAGCATCACATTTGGGCTTACCCCCAAAAACGTCAGTCTGGCCCTGAATCGATTGCAGCTCCTCAGCTCTGAAGAGAAACAGAGAGAGAGATATTTGAAACCGGGAGCTTTGTGGTCCTTATCCACATGTTGCAGACTGAGTGACTCCCCCGGCCCCTTTACTTGGCAGCAGACCACTTCCAATACGCCGAAAACTCTTACGGGCTTTTTCCTTCCTCAGCTTGAGCCGTAATGACTCCGCCCCCTTCCCGACACATTTTCCCAATCTGCGTCTGTGGGCTTGGACATCATGTGAAAAGTGGAGTGAACCAGGGCTTTTGTGGTGTGAGAATTACCTAGGGCCGTGGCAAGCACAGTAGTGCTTATGGCCAAAACTCAATTACAGCAATGTGAATCAGGTGGCAGTCGAAAATTCCCCTCCGCCGGACGCAGTAGCGCAGGGGACAGAGAGGCGCCTCCATTGGTCAGAACAAGACAGAGCTAATATAGTGTGTCATCACATATTAGCAGGAAAGATATGCCAATGATTAAAAAAAAACAAAACAAACAAACAAAAAAAAAACACTAAGGAATGTGTAACTTAAACAACAGTGATCTTACATGTTACAAGTGTGATCCCAGGTTTAAATTTAAAACACACATGACAGCCTGATCTGCTGATAAATAACACCTTTGTGTGGCAGGCATTGTGGAAAAAGGTCAAAACAATTCCCTGAAAATAACAGGAAAGTGGTTTAGTGATGTGCATGTTTAAAAGGGCTTTGAAAGAGAAAAGAGATATAGTATGGATGTCAAATACAGCTATGCAATGAGTCAGATTTTAATCAAGATAGACATTCATTTCTAATCATCAATAATCATCTTGGGTCTTTTTAATTGGTTGATCTGCAGTCAATCCTCTGCCAATAAAATCTTATAGTCTGGAGCACTCCTGAGGAACAAATTTTATTTTTAATGTTAAATGGCAAAAGTCTGCATTGTTCATATTCTGGAAATTACAAATTTGAAATCTTATTATTTTTTACTAAGAAGGAAAAATTGAATTTAATTGAAAATTGTAATAAAAGAAAAAACATGTCTGTTACTTTTTAGTGGAATAGAATTACCAATCTGCAGTTAAATACATTTAAAAAGAAATGTATTGTTTGTTTTGCATTTCCTGAATATTGAGTTTGTAAAAATGTTCAAATGTAAGTATGATTCTTCCTTTAGACATTTTGTCCCTTCACTATGGGCACTGCTGTTCTGTGTTGAGCATTAAGCGAATGCTACGTCGAGACAGATGTTTTGTGACAGGCGTGGTAATGAGTGCGTTTTAATTGGGGCATGATCTGACAGTAGTACGAAAAGTCCCTCCCTGCAGACCAAAGTGACCTTGATGTCATTTTACAAGCAGTGAAAGAATTTCACACTAATTCGTGAACACAAGCAACTCACGCAGCCTTCATAAGTACTGTTTTAACATTACGTGTCCATCTAATGTTCCTCTTTGGGCTACAGACGCTATAATTAAGACGTTTCACAGTGAAATACAATGGAGCAACGCTTGATACAGTTTTAATAGAAAACACTTGTGTTATGTTATCCACTGAAGCTAAATCTAGGCCGCCTGTTAAAAGCCTGTAAAACAATTTAAAAGATCATCACCATCAGCTTCAGCGATTTTATGGCTAAGTAGTTATTTTGGGAAATAGCAAGAGTGCCGCAAACATGCAGCAATAAGATATGACTTAGGCTCATAAAGCTCAGCTGGGAGTCAGGGACTAGTTACAGTTTTAACTTCAAAGGCTGTAAGAACAGTACTACTGGGCATATGCTGAATTGTTCTTCAGTATGTGGAGTAACCAGAGCTGTTTTAAGCAATAAATGATACTCATAGTTAGGAATCGTTCCGTATGGATTTTTTGCTTCTGTGGATATATAAGAATCATATTTACCAATACAATAATAATATTCTATTTTGTTGATGCATCTTTTAGAGTTTACATATACTGGGATAGTCATTTTTTGCATGATTGTGTAAACATACAGTCATATTTTTTGCCTAAACACTCACATTCATTTTTACTCTCATCATTATTTAGTTGATGTGATGTCTTCTACAAACATTAAATTATCTTGTCCCCTTTGGTTCTTATTATAAAACCTTAAAAAACCTGTAGGTAGATCTTGACAGGACAAACAAGTTCCTAAATGCATATGATTTCTGTTTTAGTAGTTTATATTCATTCTCTTTGCAGATGTGAAATCCTTCAGTTAAACAAACCTCACAACAGCCTGACATTCTTGTTCATCTAAATACTTGGGTTGACAATGAGCAGAGCCCCGGTCTAAAAGTGACAGACGTTTACACTGCGAGTAGGAAGTGTGTATGGGTGGGCAGGGGCTGGAAGTCACTACACTGATGAAAGTGGACAGGAGTCACCAGGGGTAATCACGTCTCTATCCAAACTGATAGGAAGCAACTTACAGCACAAACTCACCTGAGGAGCACACGGTTACAAATACATTGGTAGAGACAAACACATACAGCAGCTCAGACAGTCTATCTGCTTTTCCAATGCACCTCAATATACTACACCTTGGCTTCAATAAGAGGGGGCAGGAAAGAACAATACAACAAAGAGGTCACTGCACCACTTGAATTCTATGGCCTGCTATGCCCCTCAGCTGCTTGTTGTTGCAACTTGCTTGTTGTTGTTGTTTCTAGTGTGAGGGTAAATAACAGTGCTTAGCCATTTTGCATAGCCACTGCTATAGTTCATTATTGCACTGAGGTCATGTCAAGATAAATGCATGATATTATGATCAATACTAGCAAACCAAATGTCCTAACTAAATAGGACACGTCTTACTGATATGGCTGACGTCAGGACTTGTTACCCAGACAACACCCGGAAGGATTCTCATCTGTGCAATGTGCTAAGAGGTCTGGCTGGCCTGTGCACAAAGAAACTGGAGATAAGTCTAAAACATGGTAGCCTCCCACTATAGTTTTTGATATAAAACTCATAGCAAAGGTGTACACATTCAGTCTGCATGGGATTGTCGACACTCACCCCTTGTATAAGTTTTGTTTTCTTCTACTTGGTTAAGTAAACTGTCTGAATTTGAAAATTTGTAAATTGTCTGAACTTTATTTCTTTCAAGTTTGTTCTTTACCTTAGCAAAAATGAACAAACACAAGAGGAAAAGGCTTCACAATATTTTGTTCTGTATGCGAATTTGTTTAATACCTCAAATATTACATCTACTGGTATATACCCAGGAAACCAAAGCCTTACATTAGTAAAGGTAATGTGCCACAGTATGCCTTTACTTTCTGTTTGTAAACTGTAACAAAGTGAGAAAGAGCAGTGCAATTTGAGTAGGTTCTACATGGGACCAAGTGAGACCTCTGAAGCTAAAGATACATTGTGTGATAAAAAGTGCTTATGGGTCCAGAGCAGAGCCACAGTCAGAGAGAATAGGGAGCCCTGCAGGGAGAGTCATGAGCTCACATTAAAAGAGACACAAAGTGTTGTTTTAAGTCACTTCTCTTGAACTCCACAGGCAATGCAGTGTTCTCCTCCTCCTCCTCCTCCTCCTTCTCCCTGACTGAGAGCTGGAAAGCCCCTTCAGTCACACATAGATCACATAACCTCTGCTGACACGGGACCACAGCACTCCCCATGGACAGATGCAGATTCACACACGCTGGCCAAGGCCGCGCACCACCATTGTCCTTCAGAGTCATCCAAACAAAACAATGAGGAGGGTCACGCAAGGCCCCCTGTGGAATGGTAAATAAGCAGCGAGAGTGAGAGGGCCTGGGTCCAGTGAGGGAGCAGACTAATCCACTCTGACACTACAATGTGGAACACCAGTAAGAAATATGATCATCTAGGGGCAGGTGAATTCTGCTAACGTCCAATCATTCACCAAGAATCTGACAAGACCTGTGTTGAATAAGTGTCAGCTCTGTGATGTACGCAACAAAAACACTGATGTAAAGCAGTATGTAAATGAGCCACTAGTACAGGCTTAGAGTTATGTTATCACAGCCATAGCAGTGTGCAGCTACACTTACACACAAATATTAGAGCATTCAGCAGGTTATACAGAGGAACCAATGAACACATTTAAAGTGGCACAGAACGCAAAGGGCAGCTGATGCTAATCATTCATTAGTGTTGAATGAGCCTTATTACAACATCATCTTTGTTGTCATTATTCATCTATTACTAAATTATGCTAATTCAGACTTTGCTTAGTGATAATAGGCGTTCCACAAAAGACTGGAGGGATAGCCCCACTGGCCGCTGCCCTTTCATATGTTAATAGGGAAACTGTTTTGGGTTTACTGGCCTGGTTGGAAATGATTTAGGGCGACACTTTGCTCTGAGCCTTTATGTTTGGGCTGACTGTGGGCTCATATATCACTCCGATCATTAATCAATTAGCGTCTCTGAGCCACCTGTCGGACACATCGGTGCACAAAACATTCCAGCCCTTGGGCAGTTGCTAGACGATGATCATCAGCAGCACTGCTATTACTTGCGTGGCCTGGGTCCCTCAGCCCCTCCCCTTTATGGTAATGTCCTGATGGATTACATAATCACCCCCAAACACTGGCTGCAACAACCAGGGTTCCACTCAGAAGAGCCAATCACAGTCCAGCTGCCATAGCGGTTATTTTTAATGGAGCTCCCCATCCATACCAACTAGACATTTTTTGACTACATGTTTGCCCTCCACTGCCATAAAGTGAAAAGACTGAGTAGAGAGCAATTGATGGCGACCTTGAAGGGGAATCAATAAGCTGATGGCTATTCAAAAGTGCTGAATGCACACTGACTCCTGCGTCCCACATTGTTTTAAATGCAACGGCCTCCAGTAGCTATTGATAGTTGCTTTGTATTGATGGGGCGTCACAGCAGCCAAACACACACAAGATGGAAAGGTGTAAGTTATCAGACGCTAACTAACATTGGAAAGAGCCCAGAAGTGGTTTTGTTCACAGACGAGGGACTGCTGACTTGCACAATTCCACTCTAAAATGCACTTCTGGATGCTTAGGGTGCACAATGACACTGTTAAGGCCCTTTTATAGCCGTTCCCATTTAAATTAATGTATTTTCGAAAACAGCAAGAAACCCCACAACTGTAACCGTTTGTATTGTGACAAAGCACCAGAAAAATAACATGAAACTTCACTTGCTTGTAAAGGCCATCTTGCCAACAGACAATCTCTTTCTCTCAACTGTGCCTCACTGACAACCCCCAATCCTCCTGCACCCTCTCTGACACCCTAAAAGCCTTCACACTTTTGTTATTTGCAGAAAAATTCATACAAAGGGCTGACGAGATAAAGTGGAACTAAAATTAGAGCCTAATCCGCTGACTCTGAATGTGTGGACATGGAGAAAGAAGATTTGTCAAGCCTTGATTTAGCTGTATTCTTCAATTATGAGAGTAGAACTTTCACGCAGCTTAGCACTACCGCATGGCTCATACTGAGCAGCTTTAGAGTGTCCGGACAAAGACTAGGATAGAACATGTAAATATTGGGATGAGGCTGACTTTGCATTGTGCTGCCTTTATTGAACACCCTACCTGTGTGGAGACTGTCAATCTTTGGAAATAGCATTCAGCTTCAAGGTGAATAAAAGAAACTGGTTTACTGGGGGTTTTACTCAAATCTTGGCCAACTGTGGTACAAAGTGTACCAGGTACTCAACACCAGATGGCTTTTTTCAACTTTTAAATCCAACTAGTTCAGGCAAGGTGCCAGCTCCCAATATTATCAGGTGGATATTTGAGAGAACAAAAGCTCCTTTGCAAATCTTTGGGGGAAAAAAGGCTTTCCAGAGGAGATACGCACTGTATGTGTGTGCACAGCCGTTTTCTGTGGAATTTCAAACAAATTCATTTCAGAAGATTATTTTTCTGATAATCTTGCACGGTCTTTTATTTACTTATCTTTGCAGTGTATGGGGTATAGATATTGGATGTACTAAGGTCAGACCAAAGCTGGGAACAAAAGCAATGGAAGCGTATCTACTATGGCACATTGTAATCACATTCCTGTACATTTAGTTCAGAATCTTGACATAAAAGGAAAATGCATGATAGAGTTATGGTATCAATAGGACAAAGAGTAGATAAAGGTGCTCCACAGAAGCAGATCGGAGACAGCTGGGAGGAGGGGGTGATGGGTAAAGGGTCAAAGCTCAACCTCTTGGGTCAAGAGGTGATTAGTAGCATTCATCATCACTCTTTTAGCTGTTCAGTGAGGAGCCACACTGTTTCCCTTGCAAGAATCTGGGCGCATTTCGATGTCAAAGTCCAATAGTGGCAACCAGATGCCCTGGCGTTTATGACAAAGATAAATATTGGGATCGCTAAGTGGAAAAACATGGCTGGCACGGAATGACAGCAGTAGTAGATCGTTACATCATTTTGACTATTTAATGAGCAAAGTCTGGATCGAATCAGGAGTTAAAAAATCTGCCAATGCCAACATGAGAGCTTGTATTTCATGCTCCATGAGAGGGGCTCAAAACTGAGTTTCATTTGATAGCAAAACAATGGTTGGAGGATGAGGAGGCTGTGGTTGTGGTTGGGGAAAAAAAAGACAACCGGTGATGAAAACCATGCAAGGTATCCCAATACAGATGGTCCTCAAAGCAATACTGACATTCAACATGGAGCTAATGACAAAGGAGTAATTGAGAGCAGGATGCAGTTTGGCAGTGTCCTATCAGAGAGCACACGTCCCCAATGTACAGGAAGAGGAACGGCGTCCCAGCTTTGTGCTTCTGCAGCGGGGCAAGTAAATCAAACCCGGGCCAGAGTCCAGTGGGGAATCAAACTATGGGAAGATCATTAGGACTAAAGCATGCAACAGACATCCATCAAAGTCAGCATGACAACGGCTCACAAAATAGACTGTTTGTTTGTGGTTCTGTAATAGAATAGCTCTGGAAAGTACAAGCAAAATACAAATTAGAAGAGACACAAGCTTTGCCAGAGGTAATGAATCGGATGCATTAGGCTTTTGAGAACACTTGTAATATGAATTTTGTATTAAAGTTTGTTTTCTATTTACTTTTATTTAACCAGGAAAGTCCCACTGAGATTAAGGATATCTTTTACAGGGGATTCCAGGCATCAGAGGGAGCCTATTGTAGATGCTTTTAATGATAAGATTGAAACTAGAGCACCCAGTAAAAATGTAGGCAGGTACGGGGAGAACATGCAAACTCCACACAGGAAGTCCTTTGCTACCTGAGAGTCAAACCAACAACCTTCTTGCTGTAACTTGTAGAATTATTTTGTTAAGTGGAAAACCAACAGAACAGTTATACAAAGCAATAATATATCATTTTATAGTACCTACCGTATTTTTCGGGCTATAAGGCGCATCTAAAATCATGACATTTTCTCAAAAATCTAAATTTTCTCAAAAATCAACAGTGTGCCTTATATAATCCAGTGCTGCAGCCGGCTTCGCCGTCGTAGTTTTTCTGACCTAGGAACAACTACGTATAGATTTCATCATCAGCCAACTTAATACCCCACGTTCTAACGTGCTCCCACGCTTGGGATATAAATCGCCTTTTAAGACGTTCCCTCACTTTTAATAACTCGTGCGTACGCCTTAACGCAAAGCGTGCGCACCAACTATAACTCGTTTGCTTATTGCGCCTTATAACCCGAAGTGCCTTATAATCCAATGCGCCTTATGTGTGAACAATGACAGCAATTGACATATTATTTGATACTGCGCCTTATAATCCGGTGCACTTTAGAGCCCAAAAAATACGGTACTTGGACTGAGGTGAACTGAGTATGTTTAGAAGTCTGAGCACATATGTTTAGGTGAAACAATAGGCACACATCTAAAAAGTCTCAGCCTCTTTACAAAATAGGATATATTACAGTTGAGAGGAAAATACACAAGAATGGAAATGGAAAGAAAAGTTTAGATTTAACTTGTACATCACTGCAAGAGAAAATGCTGCAGGAACATTACATTACTGACTAGAAAACTAGAAACTAACATGAAACTAACTAGAACATTACTAAGTATAATATAGTAGCACAATTGTGTACTCTATCACGAGTAGTTTCTGTTCTAGATAATGTTTTTCTTTTTTTCCATCAGCTGAAAGTATTTTTGTGTGTGACCACTCAAGCACAAAATATGATGCAAAGGTACTGTGCATAGGATATCTCAATATCCTATGCACACAGTTCTATACAGATCTTATAAGTCCCCAAACCATTTGTTTAGGACATCCTTAGTCTCAGTTGTGGAAAGAAGGAAAAAGCAAAATTGTGTGTTGGCAACAGAGTCGAGCTGAGCAGGCAGTGACCAAGAAAATGAGGAGAGGCTGATGTGTATAAATGGGAGTTTGAGCAGAAATCAGCCTAAACAAGGAGCCAGGCCGCGCTCAGAGGAACCTCTTGGACCTCAGTCAACACATTTCACACACGCTGGGTCTGGAAACAACACGCTGGGGGCTCCCACCTTCATTTAGATGAAAATGGACCTCCTCAAGAGGAAATAAAGCCATTTTTAACCCCCTCCCTCTCGACAAGTCAGCCTCCTGTAATGTGCCCAGTCAATGGACTGTGGGTCTATTCAAGTGAAGCAGCCCACAGCACAGCTATAAATAATGTAGGGCAGCTCACATGAAACCCTAATCACCATTGTGCTGTCACCCAACAGAGAAGATTGCTTGTTTAATTTACTGCACCGCATCTGTCTCAGTTCTGCCCAATTTAGTTTCAGTTTCAATGGGCAGGGACTCCAGGTATTTATCAATATGGCTTTGTTCCAATGCTATGAATCAGTGCAGATGTAATGATCATGTATCTCAGAGTGTACATGTGCTGTATAATGTGCTGCTCATGAAGCAAAAACAAAAACAGACAAAACAATGGCGTCTGAGAAGAAGCCATCAGCACTCAATAAGCGGAGCTCATTACTGCCCATACACAGCCTACTTCATGACATTACTATTCCATTAGCCTGCAAGCATTTGCATATTGCCGTTACCTCTTTATAGGCGCACTTGATCATAACTGGCAGCCATATGCTGCATGTTGCACCATATTACAAAGTTATTAAAAACATGAAAAATGTAAAATATGTCAACATGAAACAAACTACAAACAATACAAACCAAAGCATAAGTATGTATAGTGTCTCTGAAACAAGTGGCTTGCTAACATCAGCAAAGCAGTTCTTTCTGGCAATTTTATATCAAACTCAGTGTAAACTGAAACAATTTCTACTAAGTACATAAATTACATAAACAATTTGCTCCCAACCTGTCACTGTTGATAAATGAGTGCACTTTCAGCAACACAAAGGTAACCTCCACACAATTAGTCTACAGTTGTTTTTGGTGCATAATTTTGGGATGATTTGGGACAGTGAACACAAGGATGTCCTGTCAGAGGGTGTGTACTGACAGTGATGTGGTGCGATGACTCTTTAGTGCTCTGGACCATGGATACAAAAGCAGTAGCAGTGGCTCACTCTCTGTTGTGTATAGAGTCCATGGAGCAGCTATAAGGCGTGTGATAACAATGCTATGAGCTGAGCTGCAGCTAGCTGCAGGAGCTACAGTGGCACTGTGGTATCATCTTTGTTCAGGACCATTATCTGGCCCCTGTGCTGTTCCCTTCACACTGATAAATGTGACCCAGCTCCTCCAGCTAATGTGCAGACAGCTGCAGCAGCAGCAGCAGCTGGGTAATACACTGTCAACTGCCTAAGACGCCCACACAGGAGGCACAATGGAGTGGATTTGTTCCACAGAAATCTGTGTAAGATACTTTGCTTAGGGCTTTGCTTTGAAACTGGACGTGGGGCTGTTCATGGAACTAACACATCAAGACTCAATAAGTGCCAAAAGGCTTGTCCTGAAGGAAGAGATGTGGTAATTCAGTAGAATTGAGACAAGTGCTGTCAGCCACTCTTTAAAAAATGCAAGCTTGCACAGTGACAAGTTTGTCCAATGTCCAATTACATGAGTTAAAGTCAAAGTTTTCCTAACAGAAAGGTGAGATGTGTAGATGCTGACAGACACAGGTGACAGTGGTGATGTGGGGAGCTGTCTGGCAGCTGCTGTAGACTGAGCTCAGAGTGATATTAACATGTGTCCTTCTGTGCACAGGGACGCGACAGCAAACAGAAAAAACAGGCCAACAGAGAAAGAAGAGGTGGTGTGTAAATCCAATTTCCAGTGACAGCGTCTCAGGATCCCTGTTTAGTCAAAGAACATATCATCTGTCAGAAGTAATGACAGTGTCCTGGGGAAAATGAAGAAAATAGAATGGAGAGCATTCATTAGGAGGCTGGGGGAGGTGTACGTCTGCACTTGTCTCCCCGGGAAAATAAATACATACACAAACCATTATTTGTGCCTTTACAAGGCTGCGGCTACTCTCTGCAGATAACAGAGCTCCAGTGCTTGCCCTATCAGTGCGATGAAGAGGTGAACTGACTGTCCAATCGACGTCTGGCAGACTGGTCTCTAATTCAGAGCTGTGGATGTACTCAGTGGCAGCAATTGATAGCATTGTTTTATGTAGAGGAGGCTGGAGAGGGATTAAGGAGCAACAATGGGGCTCTTTGAGTGGAAATGTCAGCCATCACACTGGGGGACTGTCCGACTGGGCGCAGGTCCTTCTGTAAAACGCCAAGGTACAAACTGAGAGTGGAAAATAGTACGAAGCCTGTGAGGAGACTAATGAAAGTCTGAAGGGAAGGCCAAATGGTGGGAACAGGGAAGATGAAATCAAACAGGAGCTAACAGGTCGACAAGTTCTCTAATGAACATCATGTGCTTGAGTTTGCAAGGGAAACAGAAAGGCCTGTGGTTTATGTTGAGTTGAGCTAATTGGACAGGATCAGCCCAATGAGGTTAATTTGGTTTTCTGGTCATTTCTTTGTCTGAAGCACTCTTCAAAATGTGCACAAATCATTCTCAAATTCAGCCCACAGATCAATGAGCAGGATAATAGGTTATAAGTCTTTAACTCAGTCTCATTATGAAAGAAGAAAATGTGGCCTGATTCTGGAGGCAAATTAACATCAGGAACCTAAAATATCTCAACCAATGGTCCGTTCTGGGCCGTGTTATTATTACTCGAATAAGACTGTTTTTTCTTTGTAGACCCTGATAACCCCCTTGGCATTGAGCCTCTTTGAAAGTCTCACTATTGAAAGCTGGAGGTGAATACAAAAACTGAGTTGAAGTGAGGTGCCTTGCCACTTTAAGGCCACGGATGAAACCGTGCTGCTCTGACCTAATTGTTCTCGCTCTACGCTGTCAGGAACACTGGGAGCTATGCACTCTGACACGTAAAGATTATTTAATACCATCAAAGCCATAAAGGGAGGAATAAAAGGAGCGAATTAACCCCCTCTGTGCCTGACAAGAGATTGTAGAAATACTGAGAGAGTGATCGGTATGCACAAGCAGACCTACCCACCGCTGCCAGTGGAGAAGACAGCACAACATCACAGCACTCTCTTTCCCAAAAGTTCCCCTCCCTCTCTCTCTCCTCTCTCCTCTGTCTCTCTCCTGGTACCAGCCCCCATCCCGCAGCTCTGCTGGTTTTTCTCACACTCGCCCTGCTCCCTGAGGCAAAGTCGACGTCAGTGGGCACTAAAGCCAGACCACTGTAATATCCCTATTTGATATTTGGACTGTTTCATTAGCGGAAAAATGCAGAAGAACATAAGCAATTTTCTTTTATGTCCTTTTCAGGGACTAACAGGGTTGAATCTGAAGTTAAAAAGTCTGTGCCTAATTGTGAACACCAAAGAACATGTTTCAGAATTCATTTTAAGCAATGCCTACTTTATCTCATTCTAATGTTGAACCATAACATTTCCTTATTTATAGATTTACAGGCTCTCATCATGTCTCAGACTGCCCTCTGCGCTTAAATTTAAAAAGAAATGAAATGAAAGAGAAATGAAATTTCTCTGTCTCTTACAAACTAGTACTATTAGAGGAGGGAACATGCCATTGCAATTCTTGTTTTGGAGATATACAAAATTATAATATAGAATTCATAATATGCTATACAAAATTAAGTTGCATGTTATGTTGCATTTATTTATAATATCATCTGGATATAATCATCAGGAAAATCCTTTGAGATACCAGTTTTGTCAAAATTACTCATCTCTACAAGACATCGTCATTCAACAAATATTTTATTTAAACTTGTCCAGGACTGCTGTGCAAACTGTCCAAAACCTAATACTATCTTGAGGAAAAACAACTTCAAAAGGTTCTTTACTTATATTTAAATATAGTATAGAGTAGGGCTGGGCGATATGGAGCAAAAAATATATTTCGATAGATTTTTGCTATATCTCGATATACAATATATATATCTCGATATCTGTACAGGAAAAATAACCCCCCAAAACTACTGCAAAAATAAAAATGTTGAAGTGCAAGAAGCTTTCAGTTCATATAGGAACGTGTAGGAAAGTGCTTCTGCAACATTAAAAACAAAATAAAAATCCCTGTATAAAAATAATAATTTAACTGTAAAATAAAGGAAGAAATAAGCTCCTTTAGCAGAGGAAGCTTGGGAGGTTCCTTACTTTAATAGATCCATGTTCCTCACCAGCGGTGAGGAGGTTTCTCACAATCCACTGCGCAGATCAAACCCAACGTTTCCAAACACTATTGTACAAGTAAAACTGCAGCAGATTCTGCATTTAAATCTTCAGCATAAATAAACTTTACAACATGTAAACCATAAAGACGACAGAGCCACATGAGCCCGTTTGAGATTATAATGTGTTTAATTCAGCTTTGCCACATTTGTTGACGTTTTACAGAAACAAAACTTATTTTGCATAAACTAAAAAAAAAAAAAAAAAAGTTCGCTATCAGGGCACAAGGAGCTGTAAATGGTGGGAAAGGTTCGTGGTGCTAGAAGTTTTGGTTAACACCAATTTTTGACATTTAGAGACGAGTTGTGTGTCCTCCTGTTGAGGCGCCTCATGTTGAGACACACGAGGGGAAGAAAAGCGACGAGGACAGAACAGAAGAAACGGCCAAATCAGGATTAAATATAAGCATTATATAGATATATACGATATGTCAACATCCGTATCGAGTTTGAAAAATATCTCGATATATTCGATATATGGCCCACCCCTAGTATAGAGTCCAGTATGTGGTTTATGAGTAAACATACACTGAGATATGATTGTAGTCAAAACACTGGAGTGTCTAGGTGCTACAGGGCTGACATGTTTACCATTAGGCAAGTGCCGGATGACACCTTCCTGCTGTCCTGTCACCCAAAGGAGCTGCTTGAACCTTCTAGCCCGTGTACATGTTGTATAAGTGTACGGTGCAGTTAAAAGTGATAAGTGGAAGTAAGACAAACTTAGCGTGTGAGGCAGTGACATCCCCAGGCCAAGGGAAAATTGAGAGGCGCGCTGAATCAAAGCCACATGAATCTTTGTAAGGGTTAGTTTGGGCTTTTATCCCACTGCAGACCGCACCAAATCTATTTAAGCCAAGGCAAACTGGAGCACTCAAAAACAACCAATGTCCACACAGGGGCATGTATTTCAAATAATATGCAGGAACTTCTACTAGAACATGCCAGCGCTGTGTACTATGTTTCTCTGTAGCCTTTACATAATAGCCATGAACATACAGGATAGAGGAATCAAACTCCAAAGAGCTCCTCTGCTGCTCTCTGATAAAAGATAAGCACAGTCCTCCTATTGCAGCACTGTGAGCCAGCCACAATGACAACATTTAAAGTGCAACATATGGCTACAGAAGATCTTGATAAAACAATAATACTGAAAATGCTTTTAGCCACTGACACAAAAAACCCAAAGCTGGATATTCCATTTTCTACATGTATATTGTAAGAGACATGAGCTGTGACAATTACAAAGCTAAATGAAACACTTATAGTGAGTCGTTAAAGTTGCATATTCAACCCTCTACAGCTCAAATCTAACACACAAATGTACACATACACATGTACACAGTGTACACAAAGCCAATTCATGATTACTTCAATTGGATTGTTTATGTCTTTTGAAGAGTAGCATCTTGTGTTTGTTGAAATACATTTCTAGTATCAAGTGCAAAAGAGCATACAGTTGTTTTGACAGCAAATGCAGGACTGTACACCCAATATTTATTCATTGGCATATACTAGTTTTGGAGACAAAGTATGCTAGATTATCTTCCCATTCCACCATAACTTAATTTAGAAAAACACAGAATGTCATTTTATAACACTACTTCCGTTTTATGTTGCACTGGCAAATGTGACAAATAAAGCCCTCAAAAACAGTCACAACTGACTCACCAGCCCTGTGTTTAAAAAAGAAGAAGGGGGGGAATAGTCCTTTAGAGTGTCATTCACACTTGACTTTACAATGTGCAGAGGAAAAAGGCCGTGGTGTGGGGGCCTGTGTGTGTGTGTACCAAAGCGTCAGCTACCATGACACATTTAGTAGCATGTGAAACCAAACCGTGCAAGGCCTTTGACTGGCACAGCTCACATGT
This sequence comes from Scartelaos histophorus, assembly GCA_000787155.1. Classification (NCBI taxonomy): domain Eukaryota; kingdom Metazoa; phylum Chordata; class Actinopteri; order Gobiiformes; family Gobiidae; genus Scartelaos; species Scartelaos histophorus. The sequence continues at coordinate 44,394 of KN502510.1, read as the reverse complement.
GGAGGCAAACTACTTTCCGTTGACAGAGTCTGACAGAATGCTGCATTTGCTACAGTACAAACTAGCCGTGCAGAGTAAAGAATGTGCAATGTGGTGAGATGGACAAAGATTTCAGATTCATGCATTGTAAAAGTAGGAGTACAATTTTAATACTGATAATTGTGCACAATCAGATAATCAAAAATGTTCTTGTTTCCTTGCTCCAAGTGCTTTACAACAAGAAATCCATTGCCCATTCAAACTCACAACCAGCATTCAAATCCACACAGGCAAACATGAGTAGGCAGATGTTAAAAGTAAGATATGTTGCACAAGGACATAACAGCCGTATGTAACAATGTGAGTATAGCTACGAAGCACTGGTTTACATTAAACAACCAGCAGTTATTATATCACACATCACATCACACATATATCAGGAAAGCTGACATCTCGAAAATGGCTTATTTTTCAGTTTGGTTTCAGAAAAAACACCAACTTCATCTGACACTGTCACCCCTGAAAACTAAACTACCATACTAATGCACAAAAGTAATCATAAGAGGGTGAGAAAATCCTCCACCACACAAAATATCTCACTCAGCTGAATGCCCTCAAAATCATTGCTATATGAGTGTCCCAGGTAGTCACAGAAAAGGGCACCTACTTTTCCCTATCGCTCACCACATTAGAAGAGAAAGCCCACACTGCCACCTCAACAGAGGAGTGTTTTTAGACTATCATCAAGCACCACTGAGCAAATTACACACCCTCAAATGCACAATGGAGCTCTGTTTTTAAAAGTCTATCGCTCAAATTAGAAGTACACATCTCCAAAGTACTTGTTAGCATTTTAAATGGTAGGGTAATAAGCACTGCAATCTGTGGTTTTACTAGACAGCATTAACGTTTTACAAGGTAACACTGCTGGTTTCTGATACTGCGGGGGATGTAATTCAAATGTTATAACACAAAACTGACATTTCAATTGCACAGATGCAGACACCTCAAACTACCACATTATGTTGACAAGGTTTCATTAACAATGGCAACAAATTAGGGGGCAAATCTGTCACCTTCTAAAGCTGCTTCTTTGACTCAAAAATGCACTAGTCCCTGTGTAGTGTCATCAGGTTTCAGCTGAGCACTCGAGTTCATGTAAAGAATGCAGGCTGTGGCTGCTCTCAGTGAGGTGCCTGAATATGCACAGCACTGCACAGGGGAAGTAGAACCTGATTATACCAACTAGTGACAATGTACCTAAAATGAACTAACTTTACTTTGCAATGCCAACAATAAAATGACTATTAGATCTGTGCTCATTTCCCTGTTCAGACCATGAAAAACATGGTCAAGAACGAGTGCGCCTATTCAGATAACAGGCTATTCAGTCTATTTATCGGCACTTTTCAGCGGTTCAAAGGTGGACGCAGAGCAGACGTTCTATAATTGATGTAATGAAAGTGCCGATAATGTCTTTCAGCGATAGTGTTTTCGTTTCGTCCTAGATGCCCCAAAAGGCACAGCGGGACACGATGTCACTATAATCAGCATTTGGGGAGGCGAAAATCCCTCAAATTATGATGTACATGAATAATGTAATAAAATATATACATTTAAAATCCAAATTCTCGTGCGTCATTTTACGCCCTTTACATCCTTGGGCGAACAGGTTAGATGTTTTTGACACGATATTCCGATAAGTCTTGTTAAAGCCAAGTCGTGTACGCATGCTGTCAAATGTTGACAGACTGTCAGTGACAAGTGCAGAGGAATACCTGGACCTGTTGACTCCTCCTCCGGGAGCTCTCTCGGGCTTTTGCTGCTGGAAGTTCAGCGGGCGCAGCTGGAACAGTCCGTTGCGCGACTCTTTTCAAAGTTTTCCCGTTGTCTCTCAAATGTCCGGACAGCGACAGCCTCCGCAATGTTGAGAAGAATTATGTTCCTGGAAATCACAGGTAAAACGACGGCGAGTCGCTGTCACACAAAAGACAAGTTTGGCACAGCTTTCGCGCAGGCAACCATTGCAGTCACGTTCTCTGGCTGTGAAATCCAACACCAGCGCAGGCCACGCCCCTCGCCTTTTATGGGGCGCAGCCCTCAGAAGTGGACGTCCCGCTCTCTCCGGATGTGACTGAAAATTAAAAACGACGTCCAGAGCAGTAATTCGTCTTGAGCTATTCTAAACATGATTTATTTATAATCAACTAATTTTACACTTTCAGTTCTTATTCAATATCGTGTCCAAGAGCAATAAAATTGCATTATAAATTAGTTTTTGAGTCACTTAGTTAATAAAAGCTTTAGGGATACAATTTTGTATTGTAAAATAAGTATACTATGAATGCAAATTCAGACGCTGGTCTGAGATTGTCATGAACACTTACATTTTTCATTTTCTTTATTAGACTGGAGACATCATGAAAGTTCATGAGACAGATGTAGTAAGTAAACATGCAAATAGGACCCTTGAACTTATTTCCAGTGTTACCCCTACATTCTCATTTATACATCAGCGTACATCATCACAGGGGCAGGGTGGCTGAAGTCTTGCTTAAGGAGATTAGGAAAATGCACTGGTCTGATGAAGGTATGCTACTGTGCACCCCCAAAAGGTAGTCTATCAAAGATTTTGGGAAGAGCTTCAAGTCTCAAATATAAGCCTATAAGCCTGTCACTGTGGCATAACAGAAAAACCATTTTACAGAAGATTTAGGATTTTATTTAATCATCACTTGTTGCATTTTCAATAACCCAACAGCCCCTGCCTACCTTACGGCACAACTCCACTCAGACCAAAGTGCTGAGAACACAATTTAAGCTTCTAAAATATGTTTTCAAGTTGTCACTGACAGTTTGTCCATCACATCAACGTTGGGCTTTCTTTGCCATGAGTTTCACAAACATTGGGCTAGGCACTAAAACAGACTGACAGGATGTTGTAAGACTGAGTATTCCATCTAAAGTTGGACATACATGGGACATATAATGCAGATTTGCAAATATGACATTGTAAATACTTACACCAACACAAAAACAAAACTCACAAAACAAAGTATTTACAATTCATCACAATTTTTTATCCATCTAGCTAGCAGCAATATATTGACAGAACTGGCGGTTAGTAGCGGTGAGAAGTAAAAGTGAGTGGAATAAGGTGAACATTATAAGAGATACACTTATAATAGAACCAAATAGATATCTGTGACTACCCTTGACAGTATAAGACGGCTAATAGTTCAAACTAAAATATGTTTGTCATTCACGTTCAGAATCGGATACATGGCCTGTAATGCTCTTAATATAATCTCATGTTCTGCCTGAAATACAGTTTTTGTGTAAGAAAGCCGCAAGAAGACTGGCATGAAGACACTGCTACTACACACATACTGTCCAGTGCTTAGGTTTCCACCCCAGAAAGCAAACTTTAGTGATACAGGTGGTACATTTGAAACCACTTGGCCCATATGATTGGACAAAAGGGCCACGAGACAGTTGGTGACAGACTCCTGCCTCCATCTTTCCCCTCAGAGCAGCGACACAGCTACAGAGAAAGTGTGAGCGACAGTATCTCTCCCCTGCCTGCCTCCCCCGCTAGCTTTAAGGCTTTCTCAAACCCAAGCCGTGAGTGGCACTAAGCTATGTCAGTTGTCACACATCAGCACACCGGTGAGGAATGCTGCGCTGGGGGCGGATGGTTTGGTTGTGACATGGGACGCGGAGGCATGCAAGTTACCGCGGGCTGGGGGACTCGTCAAATGCTAAAAGTATGCACTGCTAGAGTGGCCGGTGTCAGAGGAGAATGGCTGGAGATGGAGCTGTCTAATTTCAGTGGAGGGTGACAGGTGGAAGTGAGGCCCTGTGTCATGTAAATAGCCAGTGCTGGACTGCAGTGTTGGGATTTGACTTTTGTGTATCTTTCATTGCTCTATGTTGGCTATAAGGTCTCTAGGGTCTCCTTATCTCTGCTACATCCTTATCTTGTAGCAACACTAAGTTAGAGCAGTCGAATCCTAATGCTGTTTGAGAATAGCTAGTTGAATCCTCTAGTTGAATAAAGAATGCATGTATACAGTAGCTATGGGCCTTGTCAGGCTTAGGCAACCCAGCCATGTGATGCCAGTTCTATTTAATACTTTACATATCTTTGGAGTGTATGGTGGCAGAAGCTGGACTTGTAAAACTAGAGTATTAAATGTAGTGTCTAGCTGCAGCATAGATATGGAAAATGTGAATGTCGTCATGCCTTGGTGATCCATGGTTCTAAATGTACCCAGTCTGGTTCTGAGCAGCATCATGGCGTGACTAAGACTGAAAGAGGAGCCAGTCGTTGACATGACGGACTATGCACAGAACGCATACACAGACGTTTCTCTTGTACAAAATAGACTGGATTAATGCAGGGGTTGACAGTCAGGGTTAGCATGGCAGATTTGGGTCCAGTTTCTATGTTATAATCATAGACACATTACAACATTAACCACTGTCATCATTATCCACACCAAAATTAACAAGTGTAAATTGTAAAAAGGATATGTGTGCATATTTTTAACAAGTCTAAATGAGGTCAGAAGTCAGTACTATGTCATAATATCTAGATAAGTAGTAATCAACTAAAGTACCATTGAAGTCAGTGGTTTATCCAAAAGCATATTCTATATTTTTATCATAATCAAAAAAAGTGACCCTGAAGTTCACCATTCTAAAAATCCACAGGATGCTCTGTTAAAATGTTACACAAAAACAGATGAGAAGGACCACTATCAGCCCACTGATTAAGAAGCTTTTTTTAATGATCACGCTTGTCTCTGTAAGCAAAATTCTACACCAATTTAACTTGGCCTTGACAATTACAACCTTTTGGAGGATGCACAGTGTACAAATGCACAGGATTAAATATTATATGTGGTTTCTCTGATAAATGTTGTTAAAGCCAGCAACTCATACTTGCGTGTGGTTATTGTTACAGAACTAGAGCAGCATCTCTCATGTTTCACTTTACAAGGCACCCCCTGAACCCTTAGCAGGTGCTGTGTTTCCTGCCTGAGTGGATAACATTAGCCACCATGATCAATACTTTTCTCCCCTGCATGACGCCTTACTCCAGGTGTCAGGACTGGCCACATTCAAAGCAAAAAATGGTGTTGTGTAGAGATGCTTTTTACTGTCCAGCTTGTCACCCACAGCCAGGATAGACATTTCCAATCCCCTAAATGTCAGAAGACAATTACAGCCAGGCCAGCTAATGCATTGGGGCAACATGAGAGCCTGTGGGCCTGACGTCAGCATGGCCAGCCGTCTGCAAGTCCTTTATTGGGTATAGATTTGAAAGGGATCTTGAGAGCGAGCAGACTGGAGCACCAGCATAGCGAAAGTGCCAAGGCTTAGTGGTCAATCACCATCCTATACAGAGTCCCTTGGCTTTTAATTCGTCCAGCCTGCCTGGCTTGCCTTAAACCACATATTTATTTGAATCTACCAGCAGCCAACCATTCATCACCACACGACTCCCCTTTATTAGCTTGTCATCTGTAGTCAGTTGTAATGGAGAAATAGTCAGACGGCTTCTATAGAAAAGCACTTCACACTGAGGGCTACACAACTGGTGAAAAACTGATTCCGAATATGCATGTTTTTAAGTACTTGTGGTCAAGGGGTGTATTAAAAGGCCACATACTGTAACTAACACATTGTAAGCTTGTGAAGAATAAAGAGAAATGAGTAAAAAGGAAAAAAAACACAGATGAGATTGTATCAGTGGCATGGAAACGGTTAGTGGAGCCCCCAAGACTACTTTGAACTATGAATGGCTGTTAAAAATGGACTTTCTCTCCACTAGCATGCCTCCATCTCAGAAACAAGCAACTTCTGAAACACGCGCACAGCGGCACTGCATGGTCCGCCCTGCACTCCTAAATCTCACCTGCATGAGAGAAAACCTATTATACACTTTAATTTTCTCCTACTCATTTTTTCCCCTCCTGGTGAAAAAAAAGAGATGATTTTTCAAACCTCTGACAGCCGAGCCTTTCGCAGGATTTAGTCCATCTGAAAACATGTGGTAAGCCTTGTGGAATGTTTCAAATGACTCCCAGATGTGGGCCGTAGACAGATTTAACCCATTCTTATCCTCATCCTGGAATAGAGATATGGAGTGAGCCACTATGGTAGACTTTGAGCGATATCACAGAAAAAAAGTTTAGGCTTCTCCGTCGAGTTGTGTTACTTTCAGAGTATTAGAGCGCACCGAACTGTGGTTTAATGTAATTTGCACTAAAGCTAAAAATGGAAGTTCTCTTATGCTGTATTAGCCAAGAATAAAGAATGCAAAAAAGCAGCTTTTTTCCAGATGACTCAGCAATCGCAGAGACCTGACTGGAGTGGATAGATTCACCTTTAGAAACTACTCATACTTTGGGCACAGTCTTTTCCCCCTGTGCAGTAAAGTCAATGTATCCGCACTGAATCATCATGTGTTTACATTTGATTAGTTATGATAAAGCACGTTGTCGTAGAAACACTCCCAAAAATGGCGGTGGACTGCGATGGTATGGGGGAGAAGTTTGCCGACTAAACGGGGTGGAGAGAGCGCGCCCCTTGATATCCTATGAGCAACAAACTCAAGTGACCCCTTCTGTATTCGTCCCTCCTTCTTTCTCTCTCTTTCCTTCTCTTTTCTGTATTCGTCGCTCCCCTCCCTCACTCTTTCTCTCACCGGCTTAGCCAACTGTGAAGCGCTTGTCCAACACACCCGTCAGTCTGCCAGCTCGCACGTTGGACTGGCTCCCATTATACACAATCATAACAGACAGAGAGGGAACATGCAGACAGCAGATAGAATTGCACCAATACTAAGGGGCAGGGAGCTCTGGCAAGGAAAAGCACGTGCGATGAAAAAACAGAAAATGAAGAGAGAGAGAAAAGCAGTCAGGGAAGAAGAGATAGTTTTATACTCTAGGCTCTTAGTTGGACACCATAGTCCATGTGAGGCTAAAGCTGACAATGAAGCACATGTGGATGCACCATAACTACCTTCCCCCTTCTCCCCTACTACCCCCATCTCTACCCACAAGCCTCCCCAAAGGAAAGACCAGCACAAACAGCTGCCAACTTTAAACTTTGCTTTTTATTTCTGGAGGCAACCAAGTGCGTTCAGAGCAGTACGGCTGGTAGCTCAGTGATGGTCCCGGTCCCATGTATGTTGATCATTATGAAGGAGAACTTGTGGCCTCTGATCTCAAGGGAGCTGTAGTGATATTTGTGTTATTCTTCTTGGCATGAAATATTTGAGCTTTTATTGCCATCTCGTGTGCAACAGATACCACGTGACCATTTCGTTCTCGGACATCAGAAACCCTCATGGGGGCTTTGTGTTTTTCATGTTTTCATCGTTTAGGTCGTTTGTGGCTTTTATGACTACCCTATTTGATTTCAAAGCCAGTCAATGTTTACAAGGCTTTTCATATTAGGAGAACACAGTCTAAGAATAGGATTCAGAGAATGACTAAACTAAAGTATGATATAACTAATCATAAACACTGTTCTATGTTCCCAAGGTCAGTTTGTCATTTTCACTTGTCAGATTAAGCTGAAGTGGTCTAAGTTGTCTGAGAATTAGAAGAAGATGGATCAGGTTGAAGATCTAACGCATTAGAATTGTCCATTCCAGTCCAGTCCGGCTATGAATCTGTTGTAAGGAGTATTACATCTCTGATGATATAGGCCAAAATAAAAAGCTGGCAGTGTGGGGCTGGCACAACACAGAACTGTCTCTATCGGACATCAATTGACTGTGTCTTGCAATATTATCATCTTTAAAAACATTCAGACATTGTTGAAAACCCAAGCCAATATGTATTCTTTGGTTTATAACCAAATTCACAAATCCAGTCTTTTTTAATATCAGATAAATCAGTGCTTAAACTAGTGAGATGTTGTACCCTGGCTGTTTGGTTGGCATCAGTAAACAAGTAAGTGAACATGCTTTACCTCCTTGTGTTGGGTCATATGACACTCCACGCCTCCTGCCGCCGTCTCCATTTTGGATCACCAGGGTGCCCATCTCGTACATGTTCTCTTCCCAGCATCTCATCAAAGGATACCCAGAGAGTATGGCCGTTTAATTAGACCGCCTGTGAAAATAATGGTGCATTAATGACATTTCTATGGAGGCCAATGAGCTGGAACAACAGGAGGAAAGACCAAATCACAAATCAATTCCAACAAATGTAATTAAGGCTTAATTAGCCTCTGGGGCGTCACTGGGACACCATGGAGGGGATGATACGATGGAGGAGAAACAGTGGAATCCAGTGAAAGTGACTGGGATCGTCATGGGTCATGAAAACAGTGTCCCCTCTTCACATAATGAGCACGCGTGGAGCCTGCCGCATGTACAACAATCGCCTAAGCCATACTACATTTATTAGCTGTGACATGTTCACGTCACTTGATTTATCTGTTGAAAGCATTGATTAAAAGCCATAAGGAATCATTGCTTCTGTATGCTAACACTGTGGTGGCGCGTGCCTGGCTTGATTTAAGGGCAATACTTCCAGCGTAGAGCCACACAAACAGAGCCGGCTAGAGAAGTGCTAATTCTCTATAAAAACAGCAGTGTGTACGGTTAAGCCCAACAACATTTTGGTGTTAAAAAGAAAAGAGGGGGGAGTGAAAACAACACAGAGAGACGAGAGAGAAAAAAAGAAAATGCAAAACCGCAGGGAGGCTTGGAGAGTGCTGGCCTGCCTCACTGGATGCCAGATCACACAAACATAGACTCCTGCGCCAATAAATGAGCTTCATAAACTGCAATTAAAACCCTGGGCACTAATTTAGTGGAAATGGCAGCCTGTAAAAAGCGACGAGTGTTTGAGAAAGAAGAGAGAGAAAACAGAGAAAGGCTTTGCACTTCTGGGCCGAGGTGATTTTCAGCCTAATGCAAACCACACTTTTTCTGGCTTGTACCGCACACATGCAAAAACACTGGCAGTTGGACTTATATGCTGTTGTGCAAGGGAGTTCTCTGGGCACTTTTAAGAAATTATATCTTTAATAAACAGTTTTGAGTGTCGCTAAACATTAGGGAAAATACAGTCTTTTTCCGGGCATTTCAAACACACCTAGACACACACGGCGGCAGATCTGTCATGTGAAACTCAATGGTCAAAGGTGATGGGAGACTTATGTCCTGCTGTTGATGTTCCAGGCCAGAAGACTATAGAATGAGGTGTGAGTGTGATGATAAAATGGCCCACACACGATTCTGCATATAGTGGAAAGTAGAACGTAAACATCTCATGCCCCTTGGAGGATAGTGCGGTCGTAGAGTAAGAGTAAATAGGAATGAGTGGACTTGTCACGCTATGCTGGATCACTCTCGGATAAAGTTGTAAAGAGAAGAGCGACCGGTGCTGGAAAATGCGTCCGTGTGAATCCCCAGCACAGGATGGGTGGGTTCAGCACCTTTTCCTGGTTAAGATGACTGCCCGGGATTATCTGACCTTGAGACAGCTTGAGGGCTTGTAATCAGGAGTCATGGTTTCAGTAAGAGAAACATGCAAAAGTGTGACATTGTTTTTAAGTCTTGCTGATATTGTAAATTGAAAACAATGTTTAATTTAGGCAGCTTTGAGGGATAGGTCATTAACGCAGAAGGAAAAATACAGGCAGTTAACGCATGCACGCCAATTTACAGGTCAGATCTGTACTAATGCATGTTTTCTGAGCAATATTTTTTTCCTGACATTGTAACAGTAATACCATGCTATGCAACTTTCTAAGCATTCTTTCTTATTTATTCCTTTTTTCTTTTTTTTTTTACAGTCTTCACATATTTTCCTCATAATGCAAACACACCTGAAACCAAGCCCCCCCAGAGTTATTGATGATATATGCCAGAATGTATGCCAAGGTTTTCAACTGTATAGCCTTAAGACATTTGCATGCACATCCTGTTCATAGGGTGGAACATATAAAGGAACAAAGAAGTGACACCCCGTCTGCCATGTTGCCTTTTTTAATTGCTTATTGATTAGTGTGTCACAGTGTGACAAAAACCAGGAGGAACAACCTGAAAGTGATGAGAATGGAGAGGTGAAACGCATGACTGGGACAGAGCAGTGTCTCTGAGGGGAGCACAGGGAACTCAGCTGGAGAGTAAATAACATGGATTTTTAAAGGAAAGACTGCTTTTACTCACACAGGGGGAGTCCCATTGACTTTAGCTATTTTCTATTTTTTGTTAAAGTTAACTATCAACAGACTATCTAAGCAACTTGAATTTAGATATCTAATTTCCTCATCAGTACTTTCAGAGTAGTAGTAGTAGTAGTAGTAGTAGTAGTAGTAGTAGTAGTAGTAGTTGTAGTCATAATATGCAATACAACAACAAAATTAAACATATTAATAGTTAAAAACAAGTTACAACTATGTTTTCATTAGAGGAAATCTTTGCAAAAACTTCGGTTGTCTCTCTCGGTTGTCTCTCCACTTGACCTGTTATTGCCACCCTCATGCCTTCATGGAGGTAGAAAATTTGAAAGCTATACTGAACATTATGAGCAACATTTCCACAGAAGCAGGCGTAGTATGTAGTACAACATGAGGTCAGATCATTGCCTTAACCTTAATAACTGTACTTGCATGTAAACGTGGGTAGTTGTGAAAAACAACTTTGGTAACGGATGTTTGAGGTTTTGTCACCATCTTGTCAGATTGCTATGATCTGCTCAGGGTTTCCTGTGAAGGTTATTGAGTTTGCCCTTAATGTGACATTTGCAGTCAAATGTTAACCATCCTAAGGCAACATTCTCTCTGTATTGTAAGGCTTGTAGCCTTTAATTCAGGAATGATTTTAATGTGTTTTAACATCATATGCCACTTTATTGAATCAAGTGCTTTTAAGGACCACTCAAATGAAAGGCTACCACTTTGCTATAAAAGCTACCTTTTTATCAGCCAACAGAACATGATATTTTTATGTGGCATGCAAACCGAAAACGATACCACTTATAACAATGCCTGTCAGTGTCTTTAAATACGTTTTCCCAGGGCCACAGACTGAAAGTTAAGTGAGACAGAGACATGGGTGACCACAATTCTCCAATGTCTCGATGGGAGCTCTGTGATGACGAGAGCTGAACAAGACTCAAAGGAGACTGGTTTCCACTGATCTCTCTCCCCAACATGATTAGAGAGGTGCGGCTGCATGATGCTAATGGAGCATGGCCTGGAGCTTAGAGTTTATTCAAGCATTGAAAACTGCCACAGATCTGTTAAAGGAGCAGTGCACAGAGTAGATTTAAATGTGTTAATAGGAATTTAAAAACTTAATTATGGAAAAATAATAGTAATACCTCACAGAGATGCTGTGGAAGATGCTGTGGAAGGAACATGATGGAGGCATGGAGGAGCAGTGGGACAGATTTTGTATGTTTTTGTTTGATGTTTTTTCTTATACAAAATATAAAAAGAAAACAATAATACATTATATGTACAAGTGAGCAATTATGACCATGATAGTTCTGGAGTATTTTGTTATTTTGGTAATCCTAAATGCTAAAACTGTAAATGTATTATTTGAGGTTGAAGTAGTTAAAGGGCCTGTATTACAGCATTTTCTGATCTATGTTATAATGTTATTTCCTTGTCAAAGTTGTGCTCTGTTTCATTCACACGTTTAACACACAAACCTTGCAAATTCTTCTCTCATACGCAAAACACTCAACACTGTTCCACCTTGTGATGTCATGTGGTAATACAAAAAGGGCTATACTGTGTTTTTACCATAGACTGTATAAAAAAGTGGACTAAGCGAGTGTGACATCACTCATAGCGTTTAGCGCCGCTCAAATGAGGCTCGCGATGCTTCATGGTTACAGGAGCAACTCTGGAGCCAGGCTCTATGTTATGAATAGGATTTTTCTGATGAACAAAATAGCGAAAAAAAAAAAATCTGAATCGTAAAGAGCGGGTTAATAAGAACATTTTAAAATCAAGATGACGAGGGTCACTGCTGCAGGTACAGAGAGACGAGCGACAAGATCCTAATGTAAGTCAATGAGAGCCAGAGTCAGAAGGAGCCGGAAGAGCCTCCTGGAGCACTTCCTGTTTGGCACGCGGCAGCTGGTGCGTTAGCTCTGTCCATTCATATACGGTCTATGGTTTTTACATAATCTGCATTAGAATCATTTTAATGATTTCAGCCCTGGAATTGCAAAGCTCTACTGAACAAAAAGTAAAAGGCAGCTATGAACTTGAAAACTACCACCACATGACATCAGGGTGGAAAAGAGCATTTTGAGCTTTAGCGATATAGACTAAAAGACTAATAATCCAGGATTACTCAAACATGTGTGAGTGAAACAAAACTCCGGGTATGTTTTTGTTAACGTTTTACATGGTTAAAAGCTCACAGGAGTCAATCTCGTGTAATATTGGACCTTTAAATGGACTGTTAATTACTCACAAATGAGCAGAAATATCACTTTACATGATTACAACTTTTCTGCCTATAGATAGCTACAAGTGACAATAGATAGAAGTACAAAGCAGTGGGAAGTAGGGGAAATAAATTTGAGCAACGGTGTCTTGAATGGAAGAGAATAAAGATTACTCAGACATGCATGAATAACACTAAATATAAGGTTGAGTGGGCAAATGAGAAGAGAAAACAATCCTAACATGGTTAAAAGTTGATTTTGCATAATATGTCTCCTTTAAGCACTTTTGCCTTCATAATGATGTTAACACACACTAAAGCAGTACATTTTCTTAAAGCTCATTGTTCTAAGCCGTGTGTTTATGTGAGAATCAACAGTTGAAGAGAAACATCTGGAAATTAGGAAGCGCTTATTATCCGATGAACAATAACTGATGGAGCGCCACTGAGGACTGCATCAACTCTAATTAGCTGCAAAGTGAAAAGTAGCACACACTGTACTTGAACATGCCATACACATCCAGGCAGCTGCTCAGTCACTGCTAACACATATGCAGTCTAACTATTTATAAGAGCTCATAAATGGGTTCTTCTAGAAGCTAGTGTACAGAGTTTGTCTTTGGAACAACTGAAAACCACCAAACACCAAAATTCACACTCACACTTGGTTACACTCATAGACCTTGTTAAGCAGCTCTGCCCACTAAAACACAAACAAAATGCTCCCCACTCACAACAGTGGGACTGCTGTTACAGATAACAAAAATATTATCAGCACTATTTATTTGAGAAATAAAAAAAAGTCGTCTGTGACTGTTAAAACAACCAATTTTCACCACTAGATCAGGAGATAGATCAGTTTTATGCCCTTCTGTGCAATATTCCATTCAAAAGCAATAACAACCTGCTATCTACCAGGCCAAAAGTCAGGCCAGAAAGGCCAGCCCACTGAAAGTAAAGATGCAAGATCATAGTAAAATAAATATTTTTGGTTTCTTTATTTTTTTGCAAAAATCTTGCAATGGGGCTTTAAGTATCCAATCATGTGCTGCATATTTAAATAAATAAATACATATAAATAATTTATAACAGGTTGACACACTCCAGTTATTCAACACAGGGACTAATAAGGGAGTGTAATTTCATGAGGTCATGACAGGAGTGGTATGAGGATGAGTTTGTAAAAACAGTCAGGATTAGGGTGTAGATTACAGGTGGCACCCGGCAGCCCAAGCCTCATTCCCCTGATGTGTCCGGAGAGGGCCAGATGTGTTCGGAGGAGCTCAGTGACAGGCGCTCAGATTAAGGTCGCTCTGTCCTGCTTGGATTAGCGCCAGAAGCTACATGATGCTAATGGGTTGGCAGTGCCAGGCGGAGCAAGTGGCAGAGGTAGGTACGGGCTGGCAGATGTCCTTTCTACTTATGCCCAGCGTTCTCTTTCACAAACCTCCCCTTCCCGTCCCCAATCAGATTTTACTCACAAATACACAGGGGATGATCTCAGAGCTTTGGTGCTGACATCTGGTGTTATGAAATGGGAAACACCACCAAGGGTCCCAACCTTTTGATCTAAATGCAGATAAAGAGTTGGCCGTCTTATCTAATATTTGCCTCATTTTCTCTCTCCATTGCACAGAGCAGCAGCTGTCACAATTCCAAAAATAAATCTTTTATTCTCTACATGGAAAATGACTTTAGCTGAACATTTCGGTGTCCTTACCAGCACCCTTGAAGTATCTCCCAAACACTAAAGTAGAGTTGTATTATTTCAAAGAAAAAACATTTCTGATGGTAAGTCTGCCACATGCTTGTTTCCATGGAGATGTTATTGCTCTGCCTGGAATGTTCCACAGTGATTTATACAATTCAAGTTTGTTTTTTTTAATTGTTCACAAAAAACATTCTTACTTTGACCTGGTTTAACAACTTTAATGCCATACTTTGGAACATTCCAATGAAAGCAATAAGCTCTCTATAGAGACAATTTGGTCGCCAAAACAGCCATTTATTTGTTACGACAAATAACTGGAATTTCCTCAAAATGTTCATAATAAAAAACAAAGTGGGTCCGTACAGTAGAACATATACACATTTTCCTATATCCAGGTTGCAAGCCAAACATATGGCTATGTACAGAGGAACAATGCAAAATTTATGATCACTTTGGTTTATAATGAACTAAAGCTGTGTTTGACCCTCAAATGAATCATTAAAATGTCACTGTCGGAAAGAACTGAATGGTCGTATGGAAAATTTGATAGCTCACTTAATCCATTTGCAGTGCATTATAGGTATTTGAATACTTTAGCAACTAGGATTTTTACACTGTTTCGGGCGCTAAGTGGACAGTGAAGTGGGCAGGCAGGCACCTAGACAGCACTGCTCCGGGGAATGGGAACATGAGTCCACATTTCTAGACAGTGACTGGCCTAGTTTCAGGAACACAATCCACCCTCTCTTTCTCTCCTCTGACTACAGTGGGGCAGCTAAACAAATCATGCAAAGTTAACATCAAACTTTGATCCAAAAGGTCAGTGGATCTCCCATGGTACGGCTGACCTCTGCGTGGATGAAAGCAGGATGTCATCGCTTTTTTCAGCTCTATTCTATCCTCCTGACATCATTATTTTTTCATAATCCCTCCCTCCGTTCCCATCCTTGGCTTCCTCGCTGGCCCCTGTTCTAAGGACACGAGCTTGTCAAAGTGAAAAGCCTGGCCTGTCGCTAGATATTACAGCGAATGCTGGAGCGGGCAAGTGACGCAAGGTGCTTGAAACTAGACCACATTATCTCTGGCTACAACTGGAGAGAAGGAAGAAGGGGCACTAAACGGAGTTGGAGAAATGGCGCGTTTATGGGGTGCGAAGAGGAGGGCTATTAAAAAGTATTGAACATTTTTGAAAGACAGGCGATATTGCTGTGATGTGTTCTCATCCATTGTAATTACTTTGACAAAATGAATGCCAACTCTGACCATTGCAAGAAAATGTCCAAATGCTTCCAATTAATAAAGGAAACTAGACACAACCTCCAAAGTCTTAAAAACGCTGAGCAAGAATTGGTAACACAAATTACACAATATATTTGCAATATGGTCAAAATATATGGAAATAACTATATTCATTTGTAATCAGGCCTTTTTATATACTCCACAAAAAGTATTAAAAATAAAATTTAGCAACAATAACAAAAAAAAACAAAAAAAAAAAAACATATTATTTTTTGGAAGACATTGGTAGGTTGGTTAGTTATTCTGCCAGCACTCTAAAAATACACAATGACTTTACGCAATTAAATGGGATTTATAAGATAGAGGACGACTCTTTTCCACTGAAATATGATCTGAATGTTCTGTGCAACATTCACTCCTTGACTTCTTCAAAGACAAAGCAATCTTTGACTAACCCTGAATCAAATCCAGTACTAACGCAAAACCAAATTAGTTGGTATGTTTATTTGGGTTGCCTTTTGTATATACCACTAAACAAGTGTCCCGACCTACAACATACAACCTCCGTTTACTGAGGATAAGAGCCTAAAGGTTATGTGAGGATGCAGATATTTAGAGCACGTCCACTTTAAAGGATAGGGACAGCCGGAGCCAGAGATTGAGTGGACAACAGGTTCAGTCATTTGTATATCTCCCTCGCCCTATCCTCCTATCATGATCTGCTCATCCAAATCTTTTACTGTCAAAAAAGCCACTACTGCCCCCTTCTCTCCTCCCGACGCACTGCAGAAAGATTTCCCAAGAGAAGAGTCAAATGCACCACCTCCTCTCTCTTTTTTTCCTCTATCTGTCTGTCTGTCAGTCATTTTTTTCTCTTTCTCTTCCTCTGCCATGGTATCACTCGTTCCCATTGGCGCTGGTGTGTGAAGTGCACCGGGGGAGAAAACTTGCACCATGGGGCCTCTTAAGTATTCAAGGTCACCGCTCCACAATGTGCATGTGCGGCGGCGCGTGGGCTATTTCACAAGCCATGTGATGTTTTGTAATATTGGACACGCACCCCTGATAATCTGATAGTGGCACACTGCTGGGAGATTGTGAAATGGGATGACCTCTGAGCGGGGTGTGTCTGAGAGAAAGAAGAGTGTTTACATTCTTTTACTTTGTTGCTTCAACTTCATCTAACTCAGAGTACTACTGAGGTTGGAGGTGTAATGCAGTACAGTCTCTCACAATAGCACGTTATCACTCAGTGCTAATGACTGAAGGAAACTATACCTTTAAATTCCAAGAGGCAGTGCTTTTTTGTTTTTGGTTAGGCTCTTGCACACACACTTTCATTTACATGTTGTTTCCAATGTAACTATCACTATTCTTTTATTTCAAAATATTGGCTAGAATCCCAGAAATCTTGCAAGTTGTGATAGAATCCATCAAAATGAACTCTTATGTTTCTTTACTGACCTCTTGGAACGCGATTCATAACTGAATTCAAATCCTGGATCCATGTGGGATTCCATAACCACATACACTGTGCTGTTGTTTTTCAAACTGTGTGACTAACAGGTAAACAGAGTTAACATCTTGATTCACATGCAAACATAGCCTCCTGCAGATTATACAAAAGTTGCACCTTCTGTGAAGTCTATAACAAAGTTGCAAGTCTACATTGTATGGAATTGTACCAATATTCTTAAAGGCATGAGAACATTTAATGCCGTAATCTATAACAGAATCTTTGATGTTGTCCGTAGTTTTGTGCTACATACCCAATAAAAATTATATTCCACCAAAGTATACACATTAATAACAAATCTTTACAATAATTGTATAATACTATAGAGCTATAACTGCAGTATGTGACCTCCAGCAGAAACTGTCTGCTCTGTCCTGCACAACATTGTTTGAAAAAAAAAACCAAAAAACAAACAAGTAACTCTTTTTGGGCAAAGTTGATGTATGTTAGTGAACAATAATACACTGTAACCTGTTTAAGACTACATTTCTGTCCTTCACCAAGCATCGCCGGAAGGCCACGCTAATGTGCTGCACTGAAAACACCCCCTATCCATCAAATATGATAGAAGAGATAGAGGACTCACTCATACTTATTTCGACACACATTGTGAATGACAGTGATGTACGGTTTCAGCTATCAGCCGGCCTAACATTGATCAGCACAGGCTGCCAACCGACCACCAAATCAATCATGTCTATTGATCCAGCACATAGGAAGAATGCGCGTGTTTATCAGAGGGTTGTTGTTGTGGGCTATAAAGAATATGATATTACTGTAAGGTTCAAATTAGTTGAAAATCAATGCTGATTTACAAGGTTGGGGGGGAAAAAGGCAAGATGGTTCTCTGCTTACTCAATAAAACAGCAGGAGCTCTGAAGGCCTTCAGTGTAAAAGATGCCAGTTAAATCAGAGGAAGGTTCTGCCAAGGCCAGCAAAGAGACTCAAACCGCCATTGCAATATACGGCCCAGAATACTCACAGGAAAGATGCTGCAAGTGCCATATCACTAACTTAAGGTGTATTAAAAACGGTAATAACAAAGTTGTCTGAAAAGGTTAGTTACAATAGAGAAAAATAACACATGGCTGCTATGTTGTCAAATATAATCAATACATCTGATCCTTACATCAAATTAATTAATCATCAATTTTGATGATTCATGTCATATTTTAATTAGGTGTATCAGCTTACTTGACTTACTCCTGCAGAACACTACAACCATGCATATCTGATAAACAGTAACACAATAGTAAGTCCGTGTTGAGTTGCAGAATGTAAGTATATACAAATGATGGCATGCCAGTGGAATGAAGCACTCTCCTGTTCCTCTTATCTGTCTGGGGGAGGAGGAGGAGAAGAAGAAAGCAGAGCCATGAGTGTCACACAGGGACCAAAACATAAAAATCAGATGTAGGAAAAAGAAGACGGGGAAACTCATGCCAGACCTGGGAGAAAAAAAAAACACTTGGAACACGACTAGCCTGCTTTTATGGTTTAAGAACAATGTCCTGCATTCTTCCTTTCAACCACAAAACGTCCGGGCGCTTTGGAGCATGCACACGCTCCAGTCCCTGCTCTGTGGCAGTGTACACGCACAGGCCCGGCTTTTCTTTATGGGGGAAAAGACCCACATTACACATGAAAGGATGTGGGGCGCAAGCTGAGGGGGCGCAGGCTGAGGGGGGCACTGCGTGTCTTTTTATCAGGTGAGGGAGAAGCGGGAGGAGGTTTTTGGAGGGGGAGCGGGTGTAAGATTTATCTGCTGCCGTCGGAAAACTTTGACCCCAGAGTTGTAAATCTGTCAAAGGAGTCTAGCCAGCTCAACAGGAAACACGAAGAGGAAAGGGGGGGCATGTGTGTGGGGCATGGGGGGCGCGCCCATTTTGCCTGGACCATTTCAAAAGAGGTACTTCTGCCACATATGTGTGTGTGTATATGTGTGTGTGTATATGTGTGTGTGTGTGTGTGTGTGTGTCTATGTGTGTCTCTGTGTGTGTAGTTGTGTGTGAGTGCTTGGTTGGTGGGGGTCCCCTCCATGTTTACAATCCTGTAACTGATCTCTCACAGCCGGCGAATCCCCTCTAGCTTCAGCAGCGCCACTCCTCCACAGCAGCCCCCCGAAAGAGAAAAAAGAAACACACACACTCAAAGTATGCAGGAAATTGCTGTTTTGATATATGAATGTTTCAAATGTCTGTACTTGTAGCGTGTGTCACCAGAGCTCACAATGATCCTGTTACAAAACTTATGAAACTGATCTGCTGCTCTAGTGGAAGAGGAAGAAATATTAGACTTATTTTAATAAGGCCAAGAAGACAAAGGAGGAAAAAACTGAACTGAAAGGGTAAGCATTACAAAAAGACAATGTTAGCTGATCCAACAACAGTGCAGAAGAGCACTATAACCTTTGCTTTCTGAAGCCTGATGAACCTTAAATGCCAAACATGAGTGAGGACATTACAAACATGCATCCATACCAGCCCAGCTGCACATACTAAACCCAATGTGGATGTGAAAACGGACTTTAAAATGCTCAAATGTGCAAAAGCTAAATTATACAATAAAGTGATACAGCTTCTGGAAAATGAACTTAAAGAGAGGGCATTTTACTTCTGTGGGATGTTAACTGTTAACACATAAAAAGTTTAGATCGCTGTGATACCTTTTATTTACCAAAAACAACTTAACATGTTTTATAAGTTTAACTTCGTCAAAGTTTTTTGACGCTCTGAGTCTGACCTCCCTTTGCTCCCTGTGTAAAGTTTGTGTGCAGTTTTGTATTATGTTTTTGTATATTTATAGAGAACTGACATGTAGAAGCATGGGTGACATAGCCTTGTGGGCTGAGGATTACACTGAATTTTACAGCTTACTGTAAGTAAGTTTTGAATAGGGCCTAGTAGAGATCGCTAAACACTTAAATATCCATGGAACCTTTTCAGACATGTTTTTGATGAGGGAACATTATAACATGGTGGAAAGCTCAAAAATACATTTTGCATAATGCCCTTTAAAGGCACTTAAGCAAGATCTAAAATATATATTTGAGTGTCCAAATACAGTAGAAGCACTATATAGTGAGTCAAATAATTATTTAAAGCTTATAGTTTTTGTTCTTATTTTGCACTGGCTCTGGATTTCAGAACAAACAGTCATTGTGTGAGTCATTTTACTGACAAATGACCACTTAACTTGTGTTTCTATTTTAAAAGGAGTGACTAATTTGTCTGGGACATCCTATCATCGGTCCAATTAATACCAGGGAGACAGGGTGATTTGATACACGTTTTGGGGACTCAATCACCATCCATTAGCCCTCTCTGGGAAAGCCCACTCCTTGGCACGGGATGGCACGCTGTCACGCACTGCCCCGAGAACAACTCAATTAACCACCTGGCCCATCACAGAACCCAACCCATTCAACCCACTGGCAGAGGTGCAATACATCAAGATGACGGGATGGTTGAGCAGAGCAATGGCTTAAAGCTCCTATATTAAACAAAATTGGGAGCTGTAAGCCATGTTAGAATGTTATCTTCTCAAAAACATACAGAGTTGTGTTTTGTTTCAATCACACATGTTTGCGTCTGTCTCCAAAATCTCAAAATACTCTATTCCAGCATAGTTTCCAAGTTAACAGCTACAGTTTACCTTTAGTTCAGGAGAGACTGTCAATCCTGGAGCTGAAATCATCCAAATGATTCTAGTGAAGGTGTGTATGCAGTTTAAAAAACAAAGTGGAGCACTTCCTGTATTACCACATCACATCAAGAGTGTTTTCTGTTAGAGAGAAGAACTCAGCCTAAATAGACACAACTTGCATGTTAAATATGTAAATGAAACACAACTTCAGGTATTTGTGATGAGGAAATAATATATAATATAGATGAGAAAATTGCCTAATATGGCTTCTTCTGACATTTAGTTTTATTTTCAGTTTTTTTTATTTTTTATTTTACTAATCAATCTAGGCTAGTACAGGATATGACACCAACCTATTGTTCACAATCTTTGCTCAGTTTTAACCTAAATCCCACAATAAGACAAAGACCAGTCATAGGTTGCATTCACGTCCCAGAATTTGATGGGGCTAGGGTCAATGTAACTGTATGACAGACACACAGTTTCTGAAAGAAATATCCAAACATATAATCCAAAAATGTTGAACCTATTATTTGTTTGGGATTGGCTCCATATATCAATTTTATAGTTTAAAGTCCTTCCAACTGACAAGTGACCACTGTGGGGTTAAATAATGGCACCACTTTCATTTTTGTCTGTTTATGCTGACAGAGAACATGTTGAACTTTGAGCCAGTTCCTGTTTCATGTTGATAGATCCAGACAATTACAGAGATATTAACCCATAAACTAGGTCAACAAATCTGCAATATGACAGTTAAACAGCAGATTCCACCACAGAAATTGACCTGTCCTCCATCTCAGTTATAAACTATAGGGACTCTAGACTGTTGTGATGTTACGTGAACCCACGTACACTTTATTTATATAGCACTTTTCACAGAGATTTGCATTAGTCAGAAAGTGCTTCACAGTGAAAATTTCATCAAAAGATGTCTGTAACAAAAATATAGCCAACCTAATGTGTAATCAAGTTCATTCACAAATTACCAAGTGGTTTTGACACTGCTGTACCACTGTGTAGGAGCGTATCGGAGCCCTATGTAAAAAGAGGTGTCTATATGCTAACAAACTTGGCGCAGGCGTGTGAGGGGACACTTCTATTTTGGTGCATGCCTAGTATATAGGACATGTGTAAATGCCAAAGCGAGAGGCCAAACCAGGGCAGAGTGCATCTGGAGCCCACGCACACATTGAATGCCCTTGCGCACACTGTAGCATATACACACATATCTCACATTACTGTGGGTGATGGGCCTTTTTGTTGAGCTTTCGTTGAGTGAAAGAGAGAAAGAGAGGTGTGAACCCCCAGTCACGCGATGCTACTCATTTTGGGCTGTGTGAGTGTTTTTGGGTCTATGACAAAAAGATATGGGTGTGTTGCTTTGCATATAAAAGGTTACTACCAAGCATGTGGCAGGAAGTGACAGTTCATGGCACCGCCTCAAACGCAATCTGGTGAGAAATCTCTTACAATATCTGCTAAAATGAGCAGTTCTTGTTATAGGTCTCAATTACTGTTCAATTATTAGTTCATAGAATATAACTGATTGTTTACCTGAACTCAACCTGTTGCCGTTATGCATGCGAAGCACTATAAAACACAGAGGGCATCACAGGCAACATTTAGAGAACTTGTTGTGGTAACAGATACATGTGTGGTTTCATAGAAGGGGAAGTGAAAGCTGTGGGCTGCAGCTGTTCATGTCTAGAAGGTCTCGTCTGCGCCAACACAGAGAGAAAGGAAGTCAACAGCACAAATTTCCCATGTGCCATGCACATATCAAAGTGTTATAATATGACTTTGGTTTAAAAAGGTGTAATTCAGGTTTAGAATATCTTGGGGAGTGATACATAAAACATACACAATTGGTGCCTTAGTAGGATCCTTTAAACAAAGTGGACAAAACCTTGTGAACAGAATACACCCTTCAGCATCAGTCTAAAGAGGACAAAACAGTAGTGTTACATGCTGATAATCGTAACAATCACCGAAGTAAATGTTATATTTTAGATGATGTGTCTAATTGTGACTGACATAGAAAAGAGATTATGATTATTATGTGAGCAAAGCCCTATTATCTCCAAAGCAAAAGGAAGACCTCAGATTGAAAGGCAAATAAAGCTAGCTTTCCTTTAGCAGACACTGTGTGCTGGTGTTGGACAGAGTCACTAACATAAACGGGCCTGTTCAAATAAACCCTGTGTTATAGCACATGTCCACACAGTGTAAACCGCTGTCCTGCTGCTCGCACTCATAAAACGCCACAATGACACAGCAACAAGACACACTGGACCTGCTCCACTTTGTTTACTTTAAATTTTCAATGCGACTCCAGTCAAAGTAAACAGGACTGGCATTGAGTAGAGAAAAACGATTGCCCAGCTGTTGGATTTGAGCATATATTAAAAGTCTTTAGGTGGGCTTATGGAGGACTGTGGTTGTTCTGTGGTCTTTCTGAGGTGTGTAGGACATGAAAAAAGTCTACAGACGCACACTTACATTTTTCACATCACAGTGGAGCAGTTGAGAAAAGTGGAGGTGAAAGTTGCTTTTGGCACAGCCCCAAAAACCCCACAATCCACCTCCCCAGTGTTCCTCTCTCCCATCTCCCAGACTCCAGCTCTAAGCCCTGAGCTCCAGTATGAAATCAACATTGGGCCTGCAGGAAATGAGAGATCTCCACAGGAGATAGAGGAGGGCGGGAGGAGGAGGAGGAGGAGGAGGAGGAGGAGGAGACTGAAGAATAACAGCAGAAAAGAAGCATAGACTTGACTTTTGGCATCCCATTGTTCACTCTGCTTGTCATAGTCACCTCCCTTTACTTTATCTCCTCGTCGGCTTATCTTTATGTTTGCCCTCTACAAACATCTGCAGACTGTGCATTCATTGCATGCAGCTGGAGCGTGTTCTGCAAAGTGAGCTCGAACCAGTTGCTTATGAAGGGCTCGAGGCTTGTTGTTCTTTCCTGGCGCAGTAATACGCCGCCTAAGCCAAGAAAGTGGACAAGCAGGGAGCTATTTCAGCGAGACCATGTTTTTGTTGTTCCACGCTCAAAGACAAGGTGACCTCACATGACCCGCCTCAGCTCCTCATGGCTGGAACACAGCAAACCAATAAGTCTTGCATCAAACATGTGCCCTCAGATCTCAACTGCATGAGTCAGGGAATTATACCACTAACCTGTAGCATTTATACAGCAACCATTGTATGTCAGCACTGCACTGAGATTATATAGAGCTTTTGCCCAGTAACCCAAAAATAAAAACAAATAAAATTAATGAAAGCTT
>KN502510.1:10555-20557 GCA_000787155.1 Scartelaos histophorus | reverse complement strand
CCTACACCAGCACTGGGGTAACATACAAGCAAATGGCTAAAGTTAAATGCTACATGTTTTCTGTTTTCTCCTAATCCTGCTGTTACCTCCTGGGAAAGTGGTGACACAAGTCCATCTGATTAGCACAGAATCTATTCCATTGTATCTCTGAGTGGGAGCAGCGTAAAAGAGTGTGACTGTAAACTTAGTAATTGTAAACTTGATTGTTGATTTGTTTGTGAAACTAGGGCTTTCCATTTAAATTTGAACTGAAATTAATTAATGAAATCTAGAGCCAAGTCAGTATAAGCATGTCACCTAGACCTATGTGAACTCAAAATATTGATATGGCGATATATCATGAAAGATTTCTTGGCAATTATTTGTCTAGTTATACCGTTGACTACTTTCCACCTAGTGCAAGGCTTTAGCTGTAGAGCTGTTATTCATAAATCATCTGTGTTCTGATATGAAAGGCATTATGATGAATAAAAAATACAGTTTTGCAAACTTTTAAGACACAGGAATAATGGCTGTATTGGGATATGTATCTCATCGTGAACCCTGTATCAGGATACGTAGTATATTGTATAGATGTGAGGTTCTTGGCAATATTCAGCCTTATGTGAAACATATGGAACAAGGGGGTATCTGGAATTTCAACATGTACACACAAGCACACTTCTAGAAGTTTGTGGACAGCAGGAGATAAGCGGGACAGATCCTCAAACACACACTGGGGTGGGGTAGCAGTGAGGGGCGCAGTTAATGGCTTTTAAATTTCCACTGAGTGAGTGACTTACAACTGTGGAGGAGCACAGCTGTTCCTGATTTGGGGAACAAAGAGGGGGGAACGGCAGCGATCTGAGAGACTGGACTGGGCTGCTCTAATTTAATGGGCCAAAATCTCCCAGGAATGACACACCAGTGTGTATCAGCATGTGTGTGTTTTCAGTGCTGTCCGAACCCCTATGTATCCAGGGCCATCTTTCACTTATGATTTTGCGTGTGTGCACAAAAGCAAAAGTGCGTGGGAGGCTGGGATAGAGCAACAGGATACGTCTGCAGCTCTAGCCGTAGATTATGGCCGCAGAGCAAGCGAGAGCAGACTTACAACTCTAAAGAGCAGAGAGATGGGGAAGGTCAAGTCTTTGGGGAATAAACCAGAGAGATGAGGGGAAGAGGGGAGTCTCAGATGCTGGAGATTTAATGCACAGAGAGGGGAAAGTAGATTAAGGCCAGAGCTCTAAGCATGTCAATAGGGGTTGAGAAATCTCACATCAGGCCAGGTGGAAAAAAAATCCAACTTTGCTTTGATCACAGCTTTTTTCCATTGCAGATGGACAACAACGAGACCTGCTTGAGAACTTTTATTGTAGTCCATCCCATGAAATATTGCTTCCTGCCCCCCTTCACTCACACACTACAGACCTCTGCTCCTTGTGTTTGTCTTAGTTTCCTGTCATTGGTGAGCGCTGGGCTTTTTTCCACAGAGGCCCTCCTTTGCTCGGCTGCAGTCTTGTAAAACATGCAGGTCAGCGTCACATGATTAAGGTCTAGGACATCATGGACTGTGGGCTGGCCCACTGTGCCACTCCAAGAAGGATTTGGGTGTCAAAGTACACATGGGTGGGGCAGCGTAGGGAGCTAGAGTGTAGGCAAAGAGAAATTAGTGTAAATGACAGATATATGACAAGAAGGAAAAACAAATATAGGGTAAAGTAAAGGGGGAAAATACAATTCCATGAGAAACTAAAAGTTCATTGCAGGCTCGACTCACCAACATAAGACTCATATTTTTAAATAGAGATGTTAAGTCATGAGTAAAAGGAGTGTATGGCAAGCCTCCCCTCCATCCGTTCTTCTGCTCTCTCTTGAGTGATCGGGGCTGACATACATATGGAGCACTGATCTTGGTAGCACTCATAGAGGCACTGGGGGAGGGGAGAACATACACACATACAGAATGATCAATTCCTATTTATGAACATAGTTAAGACACACTGCACATACACTTAGGGTGACCATATTTTGGAAGGGTTTGTGTAAATAAAATTGTGAAAAGAGCAGCATTGATAAGAGTAATACTGTTCATTCTCAACTCACTTATGGGTCAGTATATAATCTCAGGGACTTCTGTAGGTGTAACCAAAAACGTTTTTTGCGTTATTTTCAGCATGACCTTCTGTATTTACCTTAACAAATGACAATATATTGCCTCCTTTCCTGCCGGCAGGTATCAGTTAGTCAAAAATATGAACACCTTGGACATTTCTTGTATAAAATGTATACACAACATTGTATAAGACAAATCAATGGTTTGGGACAAATCTGGGGACACAGGCCTCAAAACTGGGACTGTCCTGAATAAATAGGGACGTTTGGCCACCCTATCTGCACTGCCAGTGGCACAGATTAAGAGGTGAACCCACTGTGTGTTGCAATGCAGTGGAGTTATACTCCACTGCATAATACTGCACAACATGTATCTCCTGTACATTTTGTCCTGGCTGCAGCTTTGAGCTTTTTAAGTGTCTCCCTGGAGGAGCATGTCCCTGGAGGTCTCTCTAAGGGACTCAGAGGTCTGTCACACTAATAGATTTTACCTCCCTCATTTTCTCCCGCTGTCAACCTATTTCTCTTCTTCCACACAAAAGTATATTTTTACACCCAGGAGTATCTGCACACCAATTACACGATTAAAGAGCCTCATACATGAGGAATTAATATGTTCTGAGGACAACCTTTGGATAGCAAGAATATATTTTGACCTACATTATCGGCCTAAAACGTTCAGTTTCCATTGGACAGGACAGCAAAAATAACAAATAAAGGGGTTATGACTGTTTACTTACATTGAGTTACACGGGACAGGATGGGGCTAAGTCAAGGTAAAGACATGGCAGCATCAAGCTAACACCAACCAAACAACACGATATCTGCGGTAAGAAATATACATAATTTTGTCAAATTAGCGTTTGACAAAAGACAGAATTAAAATTGTAGCTTTTTAAAACTTGTAGCACATTACCATACACGCAGCTGGAAACATAAAATGAGGCTAAGCTACACGGTTTGGCCTGTAGCTAACCGGATGTGAAGACTGTGGGACACAGGTGGACACAAGTCTGTACCTCAGGACTGTGCGCAACGATCATCCACTGGACTTACATTACAACTTACATTATATAATCATATATAATCATTAAACATAGGAATAGTCTCACGCCATAGACCTGTTTTAGCCTCTGCTGGCCTTTCTCTAATAAAGACAAACATACCGCTTAAACTGGAAGTAGCTTCACCTCATTTGCTCATTAGCCTTTTGTGAATGTTAATATTATAGTAACCTATATTTGTGAGGAAATTAATTCAACATCAAAGCATTTCAGTTGGGAATGGGGAATTGGGAATGATTTACTTCTTTAAAACACGGTCTTGTTCCTTTTTTTGTATGCACGCTGCACCACAACTGAGCACATGTCAATGGGAAGCATATATTATACATTCAGCATCTAAGCTTGCCAAAGTCCCAGAGACGGAGCTGTGCAGACTGACTTTGTGCATGTTTCAGACTGTGTTGAAATGTCCTCTGAATTTACCTAAGCTCACCTCTCTCCTTCCCCCCCTCTTACCCCGCCCTGTCTTGCTCATCCCGCATGTCACATCACATTTCCCGGCCTGCCTCGGGAAAAGGGCAGAGGCCTCGTGAATTGATGTGGGTCACTTCCAGGAGCGCGCCCGGGACAAGGACAGGCCCTCGCAAGTACGCGCACACTCGCACAAAGGTGAAATAGAAAGGTGAAATGACGGAGCGAACGTGAAGTGTCCTTCAGCTGTCATCCGCTGTCATCTGGAATAAACGTATGGTGTATGTCATCTGCACACATGCCCTCAAAGTGTGTCTGCACGGAGGGACACGCATGCGCACTCACAGATCACCCTGGTATGTCACTTCTACACTGACACCGCTATGTTCACATTTCAGGATTACATTTTTTACGAAGCCTTTTCAATGTCATCAACCACTAAGTGACCTGGATACAAGCTTGGCAATGTCCCCACCTATTGGCAAACGTGGGTAACGCCTCTGCTGTGTGTGCAGAAGCAGGCTGGAGAATATATGAGATAAATAACCAGTGATATTGAGCGCATTCATCATCCGCTGACAGTAAATTCACACAAGAAAATTGACATTAGCTCATAAACATCTATCACCGCACTGTGTATTTGGCAACACACGTTCCGGCGGGCGCTGCAGGAGGAATGTGAGGCAGATGCAATGGAGCAGAAGGGGGCTACATTATGGTATTTTTATGTTTTATAGCAGTGCAGCTCTCTCTTCCTCTTTCTCTCTATCATTTATGTCTTCCTCTTACTTCCTGATTCATTTCCAGTCTGCAAGCCTTTTGTGTGTTTGTCCAGTTAACAATGATCTCTTCCCCCTTCGGTTAAAGGCTTTATATTGCACAAAATTGACTCTTCTGAGCGTTATGTCGCTTAGAATGTTGTTACCTCCTCAAAAACATACCTGTTATTTGCGTTTTCTTTGATTCACACATGTTTTAGTAGTCCTGCATTATTAGTCTGTCTACATTTCTGTCTCAAAATGCTCTTTTTTTACCTTGTGATGTCATGTAGCAATGTTTTTTTTTCAAGTTAACAGCTACTTTTTACCTTTTGTTTAATAGAGATAAGCAATTCCAGGACTGTAATGAATGAAATAATGACATCACAAGGTGGAAAAGGGAGTTTTCAGTTTGAGAAAATATCAACCTAAACACGCAGGGTTTGTGTGACTGACAACACACAATTCCAGGTATGTTTTTGATTAGGAAACATTAAAAATCTGAAAATAATCTAATGTGGTTCCTTTAGTAGGGGGCACGGAGGTTCGGTAAAAAAAGAAATCCCAGGAGCTACCAAGGCCTGCTTCATGCCCACTGGACTGGAAGGAAGCCAAAAATTCAGTTACTCACACCCCCACGAATTATCCACAAGCCAGGGAAGAAGATTCAAGATGGATGCCTTGAGGGCTCAACAGCTGTGTAACTTATACTATTGTAAATCTGGAGCAGAGGAGGTTTGCATCACTGCTGCAAGGCTCAGCTTTCACCCCACATAATAAAGTAAAGGAAAAGTTCAATTTGCACCTGACATTATCCATAAGACGCATAAATATAACTCGCTCCTATTCTTGTTTTAGGAGGTGATAGCAGCATTATATTATTTTGTGCATTCTACTCAGTGTGCCACCAAATACACCTTAGTAAAACATAAAAATTCTTAAAGAGTTGAAGCTCAGGGATCCACAAGGCTTCATGCAACAGAATAAAAAAATAATAAATAAAAAAAAATAAGAAAAATGTAAAAAAAAATTAAAAAAATTATATAATAATAATAATCATAATCATAATCATAATCATAATCATCTTGAGCATGTGTTTTAGTTAAGGATGCCACATTTTCTTCACCATTTCTTCTCGCTCTGTCATCCTGCGCTCTTGCTGTGAAGCCGGAGAGGTCAGGGTTCAAACTGTGAAAGCGGCAAATGTCAAATGTCTCTTCACCTACTGGGAATGTCACCTTGATTCATCTTTGGGGAAGTCAGCCATCAGCAACATGAAATACCGGAAGTACTTAGAGGAAGTAGAGGGGTCGAGTACTCGAAAATACCGCGTTGCGTAACATTTGGACATTGCGTAATGCATTTGATACCACATCGCTCACTCGTGCATGTTGGGATCGCTGGGTGAGGGATTTTAAGTTCAGCTACAATGCAACATGGAAGTAGAGGAGAGCTTATGGCCCTGTCTCCGAGCAGAAGACGGAGAATGACTGTGAGAGGCAGCCAATGGGGTGGAGGGGAGCAAAAGCTGGTGATGCCCGTGCAGTGCGTACGCGAGCTGGTGGGTGGGCGAAAAGCGTGGACCGTGCTGGTATTTCTGGGCTGTCACATCGCGTTAGTGTGCAGCCAAGCTCGACTGCTGAGCGCACCACTCTGGACAGGCCTGCAACACACCCGGGCCGCGCGCTCAAACACACTTGTGAATGCGCAAGGACGCGCGGGGCCCACACTTGAGTGCGCACATATACCCCGTAATGTCCCACGAGGCCCGCAAGGACATCCAAAAACAAGTGAGCACCGAAGGAGCTCTGACAGAAACCAGGGGGGAGACCTCAGCCCCTCAACCTCACCCCCAACCGAGCAGGCGCCCATTCAGCTCCTGCGCGTAACTCCACACCTGGCACCACTAAAATGTACTTTTATTCCTCTGGCTAGTAGTGTTTGCCCTCAGAGAGTATGTTCTAAGCTTTGTTTGGTTTCCAGCCTCTTTCACATTTACAAATTGATGCAGTCAGGTCAAATAAAAGTGCTCTAGATGTTTTCCAAAGCAGATGCTGGAAATAGTGGACTGCCAGTGCCGTGTCATGCATTTAAACTGCTCTAAAATGTAAAGACAAGCACGACAGGAGATTAGATGAGCAAATTATTGTATTCAAGTACTGTGATTTCCCCAACCTATACATGAGATAAAGGTACAAGGTTTCCCCTATTTTATTAAAATAGATAAATAAATAAATACATTTGAATCAAAACTAAACAGTGCGTGGAAACTAGTAAATATGTGCAGTTATTATCTATAAGCTCGGGGGCAGAAGTCTTTCCAGATGTGAAAAACACGCAGAGCAATAAATAAATAAATAAATAACCATAAGAACGGACTATGCAGCTGTTTCCCACGAGCAAACGCACTTTATACAACAAATTAAGTCATAAAAAAAGAATGAAAAATGATCTGGAGGTTTGTATGATACACATCTCTTAAACAGTCTACACACAGACCACAGTTTCCAAATTGCGCCCTCTTCTGGCAGATAAAATATAGCGGAAAATATATGGGCTATTTCACTGTAATGCTGGACCCCGTATGTATAAACTTTGTGAGTAGTTAAATGGACAAAACGAGAGACATCCTGACCACTAGATTTGTCATAGGGCCAATTTTAACCATTGTTCACAAACTAGTGGACACAGCAGGACAGAGAGGTCACTGCGGGTGAACTAGTCTGATGGTCATAAGTGTTCAGACCAAATTTCTGAATTCAGTTTAAGGAAGATTAATAATATAATATAATAATAAGACTAATAATGATATTGTAAGAAGTCTATAATAAACTGTCTAGTAGAGTGTGCACTGGATGTCACCCGGAGTAGAAAACCTGTTCACCTGTAATGTTACTTCAGGAAGATTATGTACATAGGATTTAAAACCAATGTCAAACACACATATCTGTATTTTAAGGCAAGACTGATTGTGATTGATTTGTGCAAATTTAGAAGTATGTGTGATTTGTTTTGGATAATGCAGACAGCCATAGATTAAAAATAAATAAATAAATCATTGTAGCTGATGTGCAGTGCGTAGACTGTATAATATTATTGTTAGTTTAGTTTAGTTTTTTTTAATCTACTGTACTTAGTAACTACTTTTACTTGATAAACAACATCCATTCAATAATACAATGCTGTAGTTCCAGTGTCTACATCCCACACATGTGCATTGTTGCTGAGAGAACATCATTTCTTGCTCTTGTAGCTCCTCTTATAAGCAGCGTTCATGCATGTGCAGTATTACTCTTGTCCTTCTACATAAGGACACACCAAAGGTTATGATGGTCCATCATCAACTCACCTTCTGTAGGACACGCAGTCGCTCAGGTCTGTTCCCGGACGGCTTTGAATGTGCAGTGTGTGATTGGTGGTGGTTGGAGATGCTGATGGTGCAATTCCACAGCCACTTTTCAGTCAGTCAGCCCCAGGGCAGCTGTGGCTAGAGAGGTGGCTCATCACACCAATGTGGCCTACTGAAGCTTATAGCACAATGTGAATCCAAAGCATTTATTTTACACAGTATACACTACACATGAACACAAGTAATCACATTTAATTATTATTCATCATTCAATCTCAGTGATACAGGCACATTTTTGGAACTGGAAACTGTAACTAACTATCTTATTTATTTTTTTGTGTGACCATTCCAGCAGATATTCTTAAAATGTACAAAAAATAAACTTGTTTACTGCATCAAAAGGTAGTTGTGCCACCACTGTGCCAGTCTGCCAGCCCAGAAATAACCCAAAACTGATAAACTGAGACCGAGTTGGTAGTCGCACGCTGTGTTGTGCGGTGTGGGAATGACTTTGCATTGGCTGAGTGCGCCTCTGTGAGTACAACAGGGAACACAGGTACAGCGCTGGGACCCCCTGAAGTGTCTCATCCAAAGCGCAGATCCTGAGAAAGATGTTAGCGCTTCCATCTCCTGCAAAAACAAATCGTGACCTACATTCCGCTACATCTTGTGCCGTCATGCCTCCCTTCCCACATACAAAAAGAACATCTATACATTGAATCTCACATACAAAGGCTGAAGAGACAAAAAAGATACTGTGGCTTGACGTTAATCCTCATTGACTTCCTTGTTCCATTGAGGAGCTCTTGCGTTACATAAAAACATCTAAAACTCAACTGTGCGCACTTCAAAGGCTTTACGCACAGCCCTGAATCTGCATACGGGACATGTCCAGGGACCAGCGGGGGGCCTTTGCTGTTCAGAAATTGCCTTGAATTGTAAAGACAGGTCTAATCTAGGTAATCTTTTAATGTATCAGGCCGATTTTGTAATTAGAAAGTGTTGGGTTATCCACTGATGTTATGTAGACTTCTCTATATATAAAGGAGTGACAACTGACAAGTGTGGAAATGTCTAAAAATTACAAATGAAGTCTTCTATATTTAGGGTTTATTTATATTTTAAAGACTTGTTAACGTTGGTAACAGATTCTTACTTTTCCTGGTTCAGTGTCTCCCTCTGCTGGTAGTTTAAAATATTGTCATGTAATTGTGGATACTTATCTAAAGTATTTAACTAATATATTAATTCATTATAGTTTTCAAGTCCAGCACAGAAACACAGCCTTGTTCATTTATTTATTTTGAAACTTCTATGTAAGGAAGTATTTTTCATAAACCCAGAAATGTATTTAAACATTATATACTACAAAGCCATGGATGTAGTAATGGAAAATGGTCATAGTATTCATTTCTCAAAGGTGTTTTTTTACTTAGAATTTTGAAATATAGCCCAATTCCTATTCCAAGCTGGACATCCCTTGATCTTGAAACAAAGGAAAACAAATTTGACTGAAATTTAAGAGTTTTTTCCTAGTTGATTGTTTCTGTAACATAATGACTCATCTGAACAATGTCTCGCGTGTCCCCTTCTCAAAGCTTTTCTGTGCAACTTCCTGTTCTAAAATGAGTGAAATTCACGCCATTCCTTACTCAAAGATGTACTGTAGGCCTGTGTAGAACAAATGTGTTTTTTAACTCTAATTATAGGAGTAATTAAAGCAACATTTATAGGCCTACACTTGAAACTTTAAAACTATAGTATGGGCAGACTTGGACAAACTTTATGGATCCACAAGGGTAATTACTTAGTTGTACAGAGTAGCTCACACATGATAACAAAGAGCAAAAAATAAACTGTGAAAAAACATGAAATATTTAAAGTATTTCATAAAATAGGCTATATACAGATGAAAATGGTGACTTAGACAAGATGTAAGATATCCATAACATAAGGGTGAGTGGAGAATGATGAATATGATGAATGCAAACCAGTAACCAGTATTTAGTTGTATTACATTACACTGTGAGCGTTCTTGTGCTTACAAACCTTCCAGTCCTATGTTTTTGTCCTTGATTGGTGCCCTTTCTGGGGTTGTTACTCTTAAGAGATGCCGCCTTTAACTTCACACTGTTCTGATCATTGACTTGAAGCTTGTCCTCTTCATCCTCCTGCTTAAAATGATGCAAATTTTGACAGTCACAGACCTCCTTGTGCTCCTGCTTTGTACAAAACCATTTCAATGACCCGTAGAAGAGCTCTGCACAGCTGGAAACCGCTGCCACCAGCCCCACGATGAAGTAAAAGCACAGGAAGACTGTCTTTT
>KN502510.1:0-10520 GCA_000787155.1 Scartelaos histophorus | reverse complement strand
TGAAGCAATCTACAGTGTAAGGGCATGGGAAGCGGCTACATGGGAATTGGGCTTCGACTCTGAAACCATATAGCAACCACTGTCCAACCAAAAAGCCAACTTCAGCAATAAGTCTGAAAGCTACGTTGATCAAGTAGAACCTTCGTATAGTGACCTCCTCTCTGTAGTCAATGCAGCTACTTTGACTGCTCTTGGATCTACTGGTCTTCTTGGTGTGATGGTGCATTGCATACATAAGAAAAAGCAAGGAAGGAGTAGCAATTAGAACAATGTGGAAAACCCAAAATCTGTACTGCGAAATAGGGAATGCCATGTCATAGCACACTTGCTTGCACCCTGGTTGAAGGGTGTTACAAGCAAATTCTTCTTGTTCATCCTCAAACAGGTCACTAGCCACGGTTCCGAGGATTAAAATGCGAAAAACCAGCATGAGTAAAAGCCAAAAGCGTCCCAGCATAGGGGAGTGGGCTTGGAGGCTGTCAAACAGTCCACCTAGGAAGGCCCATTCACCCATATTGGTTTATTTAAAACTCCTTAGTCAAAATAATAAAAAACTTTAAGATCACCCAAACTGAGAACTGGTTGTAGCACAGACAGGCATAGGTTCCTTTGGTTCCTTCATGTAGTCACAAAACCTTCACCTGAAATCAAGAATAATAATGAAAATCTTAAAAACTGCAATTTGAGACAAAAAGTAGAAGCAACCGGAATAATCTTATCTTTTTAAAAACCTATTCTTCAGAGCTACTCCTTCAGA
Source organism: Scartelaos histophorus (assembly GCA_000787155.1). Taxonomy (NCBI): domain Eukaryota; kingdom Metazoa; phylum Chordata; class Actinopteri; order Gobiiformes; family Gobiidae; genus Scartelaos; species Scartelaos histophorus. The sequence continues at coordinate 9,763 of KN502510.1, read as the reverse complement.
ACAGTTTAAAGATAAGCAACTCAAAATGCCAAATACAGACTTAAGAAGTTAAACATATTAATGGCAAAAATATATCAACTTACACCAATTGATTTGATATTGTAAGCTCGATGATACCACAGGCATGGTCAGTTTGCTCCTAATAAGCATGTGTTGGACTTTTTCTCCTGATTTTAATTGAGTGGGCGGCAACACGAGGAAATTCCTGTTCTAATCTGGACCCATCAAGAAGCCCAGACACGGCTCATGTTTACCCAAGAATGGCAAAGTCTTGATGAACAGTTCAAAGAGTTTACGAAATGGCAGGAAGACTCTGAGACAAGGGACTACCAGTCATCTACAGTGAATTCAGAAAGGCTTGTTAAATCCTTCTATTTTATTGGTCTAATACTTGATCTGACTAAAAATATTCCTTAAATGATCTGTTAATAAAAAAATAAATAAATCAAACAAACCCAATATCCCATTTGTCATATTATTTTCTGATGACATTTTGTTTCCTCATCAAAACACATTGTTTTGTCTTAATTCACGTTTACCACATAAGCCCTACATATTTAGGCAGTTCTTGTGATGTAAAGTGCCATACACCTTCACTAGTATCATTTGGCTAATTTCAGCCCTAGAATTACAAAATGTAAAAGACAGCCATTAATTTAAACTATCTCTTGATGACAAAGTGGAACATTTTGAGCTTTGGACATGTAGACAGTAATAAAGAATTATGCAAACAAAATACAAAATACAACTCGAGTGATGTTTTGATGAGGCAACGTCACAAAATGGCTAAAAGCTCACAAGGGTCAAATCTGCATAATATAGGACATTTAAAACATATACAAAAAGCTCTAAAACAAGTGATAAAACAATGTTAGCTTTATTAACTGCATGTACAGACATAAAAATACGTACAAGACAAAACAATTTAACAAACAAGTATTTAAAACAACTAATAACTTCACGTGAAAATATTTACAATTCTCCATTTTGAATACAGTATTTGTGCAAGAAGTTTGAGTAGAGTAAGAACATATTTTAAAAAACAAAAAAAGTGACCAGTGAGATTATTCATCTTCTGAGTCTGAATCCAGGATGTAATTAATTTTTTTAGCGCGAGAGGATTTCCCACGTGCTGGTACTTCTGCCTCAACTGATAGGTTAAAACTGTCATCATCTGACATTTTTGTTTTCTGTAAAAAAAATATATATATATTAAGTTTTAACGAAAATTATGAACCGACATAATTGTGAGAGTTGTGGTTGCTCACCTTACTCCCAGCTGTGGTTTTAGCTTTGAGTCGTGCCATGAGGTTGTCCGATTCACTGTCTGAGTCACTGCTCATTGCCTGCTTGCGTTTGAGTACCTTGGCCTTCGGAGCAGGTGCTTTCACTTCAGCCTCAGAGTCACTGGAATTGATTGGAGGCACTTTCTTGTCCGCCATCTTGGACGTAGCTTTGGGTTTTGAGAGGGCGTCCAAGATGGAGGGTTGTTTTGCATCTAGGAGAGCAAATACAAGTGACATTATGACAGGAGACGACCTCAACTACTGTGAAGACCGACACTGTACTGAGCATCACTTTACATTGTTTCAAGCAGGCAACGGACTCGAGATAAAATTTCATCAAATAAATATTGAAATTTCACAATTATTTGCAATTAATGAAATCCCGACCAACCTCCTAGTGTCTTCTTTTTGGGTGCAGGAGCCTTCTTGACCCCAGTAGCTGCAGGAGCCTTTTTGACCCCAGTAGCTACAGGAGCCTTTTTGACCCCAGCTGCTGCAGGAGCCTTCTTGGCCCCAGCTGCTGCCTTTGCTTTAGGTTGAGCGACTGGTTTTGACGGAGCCTCCTGACTGCCAGAAGCTGCAATATCAGAATTTTTAAAAATGCAATTAATCCTAGTTTGATCACACGCATTAACTGGCAATTTAAATGTAAATGGGATTTAATACATACAAATTAATTTGTCCTCTGTTGTCTTAGCAGTCTTGCCCTTTGCAGGTTTCTTACTGTAATTTTTTTTTTTTTTTTTAAATGAGTAACATTCATGCAACTCTTTAATCAACAGGTCTTATGTAATACTCACACAGCTGGTTTGTGTACAGGAGAGTCCATGTCGCTTTTGTTAAGGCTGTGGTCTGGTGCAAAGCTGTCATCATCATCATCATCATCATCACTCATTACCATTTTTTTGCTCGTTTTGTTTTTCTTTCCCCAGTCGTCAAAATCATCCTCACTATCCTCTTCGCTGGACATGCTGTACTTGACCGCAACTTATGAAACAAAAACACATGCCTTGTTTTTATTTTATGCTGAATGTTGCTGAGCAAAAAATTGCCTACAGGAAATTGCAAGTCATTGTCTTTGTAAATACTTGTGGTTTGATTGCATCTCAAGGAAGGAGACAGAATCCCAGAACACCAAAACAGGCTAAATTACTTACCTTTAGTTTTGCGTTCAACTCTTTCTCTTGGGGCTGATGGTTCTTCAGTTTCCATGGTGCTCTCATTAGATTCTCCTTCATCATCGGACCACTTATTTTTATTCAGTTTCTTTTCCGCAGGTTTGAAGGAAAGGGTGGTTTGTTTTCTGGTATTTGATGGTGCTGAAAAAAAGTGCCACGTCAGCCATTTTGCCACCTGACATAAATCTCTTTCCTATCACTTACCCTTTTCTTTCTTCTCCTTAGCTGTATTTTTGGTTTTCTTTGCTAGGCGTGCTGCAAGTCCAATGTCCTCAGACATCTCTACAGGTTCTCCATCATCCCCAAATTCCATTTTCATCACTATATCTTCACCCTTCACCCCAATTAAAAAACATTATTTAGCAAACATGTTATATGCGTTAAAAAAAGTGTATCCATCAGTCCAAACCTTGACTCTCTTGCCCACTCCTTTCTTCTTGTGGGCCTCAGCCTTCATTGTGCTGGTGACCCGGGGAATCACACGTCGGCCTTGGGGGGTAGGAAGAGTCTCCTTCTTGACTTTCATCAATTTGCCTTTTGCCCCCTTTACAGGTGCAGTAGCTTCCTCCTTCTCTTTGGCTTCAATGCGCTAAGGAAGACATTTCAAATTTTGAGGCATACGGATAAGACTGAAAATAAAACAAAGGTCCACTCTTTGTACTACAACACTGCAAGTTACCTCTAGTTCTTCAGAGAAAACTGCAAGATCTTCCTTCCATAGATCAGTTGGAGACCTGTTCTTTAGGATGTTCAGCTCTGTGAGCTAAAGAACATCCAATAGTTAATGACATGAGCACCAGTATTTAAGTAAATAAATGTATAAACACAAACAATGAGATCAAGGCATCCTACCTTGGCATCCCTTTGTTTGCAGAGCTCATCCTTCTTTTCTTTGGTCAAGTACCACATAGGCATAGACAGGAGGTAGTTGTAATCTGGCCCATTTGTGTCATCCTTCTCTTTTTCCTCATCTCCACCATCTTCCATCTCATCTTCATTCTGTATTAAATCAATTGTATTTACTTCAAACTTAAACCATTATCAAATAACACTAAATATGACAGTTGACCCAATACCTTCTCTTGTGCTTGTTTCCAGGCTTTAAGTGGGTCAGAATCGTAGCCCATTTCCTGTAGCATTCGGATCAACTCCTTCTTTGGCTTGTTTTCTAGATGCAAATAGAAAATGATTAACTTTGTTTTTATATTATCAGCTGTTGTTACACCCAGGATTGCATCTACCAACCGATAACCAAAGTCCCTTGGATCTTCTCTAGGATGAAGCGGGCCTGGTTGCTGAGCTTTGAGCTCTCTGCTCCCAGCATGCCTATCATCCAGTCTTTCCTCAGCACGTAGTACTTCATTCTCAACTCAAAGAAATCCTTCATTATTTCTTCTACTGTCTCGTATTTCTTCAGACTGCCCACATGGTCAAACAGCACCTAAATCACAAGTGTTTCTGTTAAGTACATTCACCTAGCCAAGCTGGGCAATCACTATAAAAGAGGATTACCATGGAGTTACAGGTGAGGTTGTTTTGTAGCTTGAAGACTTTATGAAGTCCTGCAGCTTCAGCCTCCCTCAGTTTCTCTGGGGTCATCTTCACAACAAAGCGCACGGTGGTGTCTGTGTGGTAGTCCTTGTAGTCTGTGATCAGAGGGGGCACCTTTTCGGTGCCATTTAACATTGGCTCCAGTACATTCTCCTTGTAGGTCTGAATCAAAGTAGGCATATAATCGTAAAATGTCTTATTTAGGAATTTTCCCTTTGTGCATTTGTAAAAAGGCTTCTTTAACAAACCTGTGTCCAGATTTTGATGGGTAATTCAGAGATCTCAATAGTCTCTGAGTCAATGATGGAGACTTCTCCACTGTTCAAGTAACTGTTGTCCATGACTTGATCTATTGTGCCCCTGAAGCCTTTGTAGCTTGGGAGCTGAGAAACAAAAAAGAATTTACTTTGGTCCATATTAAAAAAAGACTCACTGAACAGTCACAGGTGAATACCATGGCCTGGGGTTCCTCTCCGTTCAGCATGCGGTGGATGTTGCTGATGATCTCTCGGATGTCGTAGTTGGGGATTTTGGAGGCCCACCCTGTGCCAATGCCGTCTGACCCATTCACCAGCACTGTGGGGATGATGGGAATGTACCACTCGGGCTCAACACGTTGGTTATCATCATAGTTGTACTTCAGCAAATTGTCATCCATTTGAGGGAAAACGAGACGAGCCAGAGGACTTTAAAATGAAAGAAAAATGATTAACGCTACAAAAAGGACGACATGGGTACAAGTTTAGATTTGGTACCTGAGCATAGTAAAAATATATCGAGGGCTGGCAGAGTCCTTGCCACCATGCAGCCGAGTACCAAACTGACCAAGAGGCTGCAAAAGATTCAAGTTGTTGCTGCCAACAAAATTCTGAGCCAATCCAACAATGGTCATCATCAGGGAGCCCTAGTGAAGAAAAGAAATGGAGTCACTAATGTTCATGATGCAAAACATAATAACAATGAGCAGCATTTTAACAGTTAAATCACCTCTCCATGATGGTATGCAGACATCTCTGCCACAGAACCAGCCAACTGTGCCACCTTGACCTCACGCTTATCATTCCGCTTGAAACAACAAAACATCACCTTCCTCTGGCCAGGTTTGAGACCTGATATAGATTCATCATAGTTAGTATAAAGCAACTGTTGAGAATTGTGTTGCCTTGTAAGGTAATGCTTACCATCCACAAGGCAAGGGATAGACCTTTCATTGTCAGAGTTGGAGAAAAGCACAAGTTCCTTGTTGACAAAGTCATTGTAGGAAAGAGATTTGGTGGCCTGACCATACAGGTAGTCCTTTTAAAATAAGCATAAAATATTAATATTATTGCTGCCAAATGTTAGTAATAAAGACTGAATGATTTCACTATACCTCTGGCAAGTTGTGCTCCCGGCGCTGTCGCCTGTCAATCATGAACTTTGTAAGCCATTCTTTACGCTCATCACATTTTTTCTTGCTAAAGGCCTAGGAAAACAAAACATCCATCAAAATCTCTAATATAAGTAACATTAATTCAAGCATAATTTAATAATGTAGTTGGAAAAACCTACAAGTGTAATAGCTTCATCATCCTCAGGCCCAGAGTATTTAAATGGAATGCGGTGTCTCTGCATATCAGAGAAGTACTCCTTGGCCTCCTGCGATGTGCTAGTACCCAAACCTAGATTGTCAAATAAAATATTAGGATAATAAAGGCAGGCACACACACACACACACGTTATAACTGTGGTCATAAGAGCTGCTTACTTGTGTGGAATTCTACCACACAGGGGTTTAGAACAAACCTTTGTAGTATTTGATTTTCCAAGATTTGAGGTTTGCCTGGCTTTCTTTCCATGCATCGAACTCTGGAATACTGTAAAAGGACAGCTGTGTTTTCTTATGGGATGCCTAGAGACAAAAAAAGAAAAAGAAAAACTTAAAAAATTACATTAACGACAAGGAGAGCTTTTGTGCCACCAGATGGCAGACTTTGCAATGGAATTTTTCTCTGATCATTACTGGTAAATCCCAACAAACCCAAGAAAGATGAATAAATAACAGCTTGCCTTGATAATGGGAGTTATGAACTCTTCCAAAAAGTTGTGACGCAGCAGTGAAGGCCAGTTGTGGTGAATAAAGTTAATGAGTAGGCCTTTAATGTGGGAGCCATCTTGATCCTGATACATCAAAAAAAGCATGAGACAAGTTGGTTTGTGTAACATTTATACATTGACATGATAAATAAAACTATACCTGATCTGTCATAATCATGAGCTTGCCATACCGCAAAGTCTTCAGTGATTCAGGGTCACTGTAGTTTTTCTTGTACTGCAGTCCAAGAATTTTTATGATATTGTTGATCTCAGCATTCTCCATTATCTACGATACAGAAAACGTACATGAAAAGATGCTATAATATATATGCAAGTAAAGTGGTTTATTTAATAAGGGACCAACCTGTTTATGAGATGCTTCTCGAACATTGAGCATTTTTCCTCTGAGAGGGAAGATACCATAGCGGTCCCTGCCAATTACACCGAGACCAGACACAGCCAGTGTTTTGGCTGAGTCTCCCTCAGTGAGGATAAGAGTACAGGTAATGGAATTCTTTCCTCCTGCAAAAAAATAAACCAAAGTCAGAAGAAGAGGCAGAAACCTTTGCTTGAATTTGAGAAGTATCTTAATACCAGCATCATTGGCATCATCCAGTTTCGGTACCCCTTTGATTTTTGTGTGTTTGACAGCAGAGCATTTCTTGTTGAGCTGTGTTTGAGCCTTAAATTTGACCCAGTTCATAACACTTTCCACAATGCCACAGGTGGTAGCCTATGGAATTACAACTGGTGAGCTTATTTAAAATTACTGAAAAAGTATAATTTGAAGACACTCAAAGTGACTTTATACGTACCTGTTTGATAAATTTTTCAGTGAGGGGGCAGGTTGAGCCAAAGCTTTTCTGTTGCAGAGTCATGTTTTCTTTGGTCTGAGAGTCGAAGGTTGGATTCTCAATCAGACAGTTCACAAACAGCCATATGTGGTTTTTCACCTGAAAACCAATGACATACAATGTGACTGTACAATAAGATATGAGTGAATTGTAAAAGATATCCAAGAAATACAGATAGAGATCAAAACTAGTCTTAACAGAATAAACAAAAGAAATTCCTTTTGATTGTTTTGATTTGTCAATTTTAGTTAATGCTGAAAATAAATCACACCCTCTTATATTACTTTAGCAATTTAGTGTTCAAATGTTAGTGTTTCTGTAGAAGTAAAATATACTTATAGTAACAATCTTTCTTTATAAATAAATACCTGGAAAGGCTTGACAATAACTCCAGCTTTGTTTTTCTTCTTAACCACATCTACGAGCTTTGAAACAACCTGGTCAGCGACATAGTCAACATGTCTTCCACCCTGGTCGGAGACAAAACAAATGTTATGAGTCTTCATAATGACTGAGGATGGGACAGAAGCCAAACATGTACTTAGCATTCATTTATATCTACTTAAATAGGAACAAGCTTTTACTGTTACTATTAAAGACTTGATGGCACTTTGCATGCCAACAGACCAAGTTATGTAATAAAGAAATTAACTCATTCATTATTCTTAAGCTCCTGCTTAAGAATAATGCATCCATTATTTCTCAATAAATTACCTTTGTTGTTGCAATGCTGTTGACAAAGCTGACTTGTTGGAAACCCTTTTCACTCATGGTAAGGCAGACCTCCCAACGCCCATTGACAACTTCATGGATTACTTTAAGGGGCTGCCCCACCTCATCCACTTTGTCCTTCAAATACAAGTCCACATAACTGCGGAAATTCACAATCTAGAGGAAAACAAAAAAGTTCTTAATTCTGTATGTGAAATATGCATCTTAAATATTACAAAAGGACACATGGGATTATATTAACAGATAAGAGTGTGTTGTTTGGTAAAGCAAAACACTATAAACTTACTGGCAGCCGAGTCCCATTAAGGAACACACGGATCCCTTTAGTGGAGCCAGCAACATCATAAGCCCTGCGAGTCATCAGAGCAACAGTGTCCTTGTCCAGAATGGTCATCTTGAACTTGGGCAGATCTGGTTTAAAGGTGATGCAAGTGTGATCTTCTCCACTAAAGGGTTTGATGCTGACGTCCCCAGCCCTGCCCATGTTGTCATACCAGGTCTATAAAATATACATCGCTCAAATGTAAGTTATATTGTTTAACGCTTTAGGAAGTCAAGAGTGAAATGTGTCCTCACCTGCTTAAAAGTCTTGCCTGATTCTTTACATGCGGTCTCCACAGTGAACTTGGTGCTAAAGATGTTGCAAAGCTTGGCTCCATAACCGTTACGTCCACCTAAATTACAATGCATGTGTTGAGTGAGTCTATACACACACACACATATATATATTTATATGCATGTAAAAAAGTGAAAACTAAATTGCCTGACCTGTGACTTTCTTCTGGTCGTCGTTGTAGTTGCTGGAGGTGAGGAGCTGCCCGAAAATTAGAGCAGGCACATAAACTTTTTCAACTTTATGCTCCACGACAGGTATACCCTTTCCATTATTCCAAACACTGATGGTGTTGTTTTCACTGGAAATAAAAAATGTAATGTAAATGTAATGTATTCTAATAAGTAAAGCAAAGACATAAATAAAATTGTATTTACACATCAATGTTGACTTTGATACATGACATGCTTGAATCCCTCTGCTTGTTGTCAGCGGCGTTTACTGTAAGAGAGATAAAATGTTAGTGGAATATGTATTCTATTAGGAGGGCATTTACAACAACAAAAAATATACCCACCAAGAATTTCATCAAAGATTTTGTAAAGTCCAGGGACAAATGTTATATCACGACAGTTCAGTCCCACATCCTCATCATACACCCACATTTGCTGAAAGGAAACAAACAAATTCTATAAATGACTGTTCCAACTATAATTTAGCCAGATTTGTGAATGCACAATCTTACCTGCGTAACAGGCTCAACAGAGCCAATGTAGGAGTCTGGTCTGAGCAAAATGTGCTCCAGCTGAGTTTTCTTCTGATAGATCCTCTCCACAGACAACCGTTTTGGGTCCTTCTTGGTCTTTTCCACAGGCTTGTTTTCAAATAGGGACTGGATGAAAGATAAGGATAAGATTTAGTTATATCCTTCTCAAGTTGTAGTTTGTTAGATAGCATTTTGTTTAGCACATGACAATAAACTGAGCCAACTACTGTAAAATAACTGACTGCACTAATTGCTTTGTTCGGTTGAGGATTTACTATTACTTTTGGGGATTCTAGTTACGATTAGCAACGTTAGCTTAGTACACTTAATAAATATTGTCACGTTTTTAAGAAACAGAAGCGACACTCTTACCTTAAGTGGCTCTGCCATGTTTTTTGTGTACTGAGAACTTTGCCTAATGAAAATCAAAAGTCTATTTTTATATCGTATACTCGTAACTAAGACTCTTCCGAAGCAGAGCGGTCGCGAACACAGCCTCTCACCAGTGTTTAAAAAAATTCAAAACGTTCGCGGCGTTGCTTGCGCCAACTCTCTGGACCAATCAGGTGAAAGCCGCTTTATGGATTTCACCAATAAAAGCGCTGCTTTTGCTATAAGTGAAGTGGAAGACGAATAAGTGAAGGTTACAAAGGCTAAAGCCCGCCTACCTAAAGCCCGGGAACCAATCAACAATGAGTACACGTTATTTTGGTCTCTGGATGTGTACCATAGTGTGTGTAACTAAAATCTTATTATATCTTATATCT